>QTSX02001001.1:0-83213 GCA_014839935.2 Entomophthora muscae | reverse complement strand
TGGGAACACCATGCTTCTTACCTTGATAATTAATGAGCTTGAACCCTTTATCTTTATTTGTGTTCTTGTGGGTTGCTGCACCTCCATTGACAACTGTTACAAGGCTATTGTGGAGACCAATAACCAGACTTCCATGTTCTTTTGTAGGACCAATGACACACCACCACAGTCTTGCCCCACACCTGGCAGTGCACATAATCAGATGGGCCACTGCCAGCCTTGCCAACAAGAGAATGAGGCTAAGCGTCCCTGCAGGGGGGCTGCAATTAGCACAAATAGAGGACCCAGGAAAAGCCTGATGGTTGTAGAGCCTCTTGTATCTACAACCCCACCTGATCCTTGCCCTTAAGCTCTCCTTGAAAAAGAACCCCTTCAACTACAATGTTCACAATGTTGAAACCCTCAACGTCTTCCAGGTATATAGCAACAACCATGTCTCTAGGCCAGCCATTCTTCAAATAAAATAACCTGCTTGGCCTATCCCTTCTGTTTCTATGGGAAACCCCACAAAATTTTGGTAGATACTGGGGCCAACCACACTATGATTGACTGGACGTTTGCTGACTCTCAACAACTAGACCAGGTGCCCAGCTGCTTCAAGGCAGTACAAGTAGCTGACTCCTGCAGAATGGCAATTACCCATGAGACAGTACTCTTCTCCGTGAGAATGGGGAACATCAGGCTAAGCTCTCTGGACCAATTATGGCAGGGCTAAGCCATATTTTCATTGCTGATCTTGACTGGCTGCAACACAAATGTTCCTATATTTACTGGGATACGTCTGTCATCACCCTCAACAGGAATGGGGTGGGCTTTCAGATCTATCCTATCAAAATGAGCAAATTATTACATGATACTGTGTTTGTCAGAATCACAGAGACAGAAACGTACAATTTCAAGGGGGAAACTGGACTTCAATCAATGCTCATTAAAAGCTATCTGCGCCAAATCACTTAGAGCCCCCCCCTTGGCCGCTCCTCCTCCACCAGCACTTGCTGCACTCCTTGAGGAGTATAAGGACGTTTTCAGTGAAACACTGGACCAACTACCTCCTCCCTGGGAAATACAACATGCTTTACAGCTACAAGGGTTGCTACTCAAAGCATGTCCCCTATATCAACTGACACCCAAGGAAGACAAAAAGCTATGACTACACCTTGTGGACACACTTGACAAGGGCTTCATCCGCCCTTCCCTCTCACCCTATGGGGCTTCAGTCTTCTTTTTAGCCAAGAAGAACAGATCCCTTTGGTTAGTGACTGATTACTGTGCCCTAAACAAAGTTACTGTCAAGAACAAATGCCCCCTGCTGTTGATTGACAACCTGTTTGAAACACTTGCAGGTGCAAAGGTCTTTAGTAAGTTTGATCTCACCGCAGGGTAAAACAGGTCTGCATTGCACCAGGAAATGAGGCAAAAACTGCCTTCTGCGCTTGCCACAGGTTAAAAAGTGTTAGGTCATGAACTTTGTAATGATCAAAGCTCCCTCTACCTTTGCCATGGTGATGAATAAAGCATTTGAGGATCTGATTAGAAAATGTGTCATTGTGTACCTTGATGACATTATTTTTCTTCAGTCAAGATCAAACCACGCACCTCCAACACCTTCATGCTGTCCTCAACACCCTTTGGGAAACCCAGATAAAATCTAAACCCTCCAAATGCAAGTTAAAAGTTGGAGTTGCTGCTCCTTGGGAACACCATCTCCACCCAAGGGATAAAGCCCAACCCTGCCAAAATCAAGGCAATCACCAACATGCCGCCCCCACCAATGTGAGTCAGGTGTGTACCTTCTTAAGAATGGTTGCCTATATGATAAAGTTCATCCTCAATTGTGGAGAACTCATTGCACCTCTCACAGAGCTCCTAAATACCAAACAATGCTTCCAATAGACCCCTGCCAGGGATCAAGCCTTTGAGACATTGAAACAAAGACTTACAACTGCACCCATATTGCAATCCCAATTGGAACCACCAATAAAAACTCAAGACTAATGCCTCTGACAGGGCCATAAGGGTATGCTACAGGTGGAGACTGATAAAGGTGCCTTCCTCCATGTGGCCTACAAATCCAGGAAGCTCACCAACTTAGAGCAGCGCTACCCCATACATGATAAAGAGTTAGCAGCAATTGTGCACTGCGTCAAGAAATAGTGTTGTTACCTGGAAGGGGCCACCTTTTCTATCCTAAGTCCTGACAGATCACAAGTTACTTCAGCATTTTAGTATGCAGTCCCATCTAAATTGATGTCAGGCAGGCTGGGTCAAGCCCCTTTACCTTTATCAACTACACATCAAATACAAGCTTGGAAAGGAACTTGTAACTTCTGACATCATCTCCAAGTTATATGTGGCATCTATCACAGGGAACAACAACCTAGACCCAGACTGGCCAATGCTCTACCTGCGTCCTGAAGCAACCCACTACAAAGGTTCTAACTCTGCAACTATCTCCAAACTAAAAGACAACAAAAGCCAGTTCACTACTGATGCTGACAACATTTGTTGTCAGGCAGAGACTGAGGAGAAGATGCTGTACATTCTCACCACCCAGCAGGGAGATACCATACTACATTATCACTGCACTTTAGGTCACATCAGAGGACATAACCTATTCAAAATTATGAAGTGTAAGGTGTGGTGGCCTCATATGCGTCAAGACATCCTGGACCTCCTCAAACCCTGTATGCTGTGCAAAAAGAATACATTGAAACCTGCAACCCCCAAGTCTGTACTGCCCATCAAAGCCATAGAACCCTTTGAGCAGTGGGCCCTCAACTTTGTTGGGTCCCTCCCTGAGGATAGACTAGGTGAGAAGTACATCATTACAGCCATTGATTATTTCATCCAATGGCCAGTAGCATGGGCAATCACTAACCACACCACCACCACCACCATCATCACCTGTTTTATTGGTAAAGAAATAGTGTCCCACTTTGGGTGAGCCAAACGTCTCATCATGGATGGTGGGCCCAAACTTGTAGGGCATGCCATGAAGGCATACTGCACCAAAAATGCCCTCCAAAGAATAGTCACGGTCCCCTACCACCCTCAAGCCAATGGGTGTGTGGAGCGTCTAAATGTTTCACTGGTTCAACTCATTTCCAAGCTCTCACATGAGAACCCTAACACTATGTGGCCTGAACACCTGCCCACCACCCTGCTTATCTTATAAGCAAGTATCAACAGAGGCACCGGGTTCAGCCCCAGCGCCTTGATTTTGGAACACCTGACAGCTTGACTGGGGTAGAACAAGCAAAATTATAATCCATGGTTCCTGGGAAGCCCCCCTTGTTGCCTATCTCCTCCCTGGGTCAGTGGGGTGCAAAAGCTTGGGACATTGAGCACAATCAAATTGAGAGAGGTACAAAGCACCTGGAGGCCAGATACACCTTAGGTGACCCCGTCTATGCCCTCAACCCCAATTCTGCTAAACTAGAACCCAATTGCCTGGGCCCTTCAAGATAACTGCAGTTTATGACAGCCACACCTATTGACTTGAAGATGCCCAAAGAAACACCAAGAAACTCCACCATGATTGCTTGCACCCCTGCTGCACCATCCCCACACAAAGAATGTTTGTGCAGACCTTCCCAGATCTCCTGCAAACTCTAATCCTGATGTCTGACAACAAGCAGGGGGCAAGGGGAGGTGTTGCAACCAAGTTTCCCTCCTTGCCTGCTAATGTATCTTACAATACACAGGGGCGCTCAAAGAGCCGCCCATTGACGTATCTATCAACATGAACCAATCCAAAGGCATAGTCAAATTGTGGGCACTTTCTCCTAATTAGGAGCGCTACCAATTCAACCTGCTGATCCCCGCACAAGATATTCCTTAGCTTTAGACCTTACATGAAACATGCCATCATGCCACCCTCTGTGGCCTTGTGGCTTTCTCCATATAGTATATTAATCACAATATTCTACAATAAACAATACCTTATTCTATTCATTCCTGTCCTTTTTATTGGACTGTTGTCTTCCCCAATCAAGTACTGAGCTCTAATTGGTTCAGTTGTAACATGACGTTGACAGGGGAACCCATGTTCAGGATAACCTTAATATTGACTTTCTGTATGGATACTTCTATGTGGGTGATATCCTTTTTGAAATGAGGCAAGACAGCCAGAATGTCCTGTGCAGCTTCCAAATCTTTCTTCCATTTGGCTAACATGCATTGTAAGGCAGGAATTTCCTTGTACACAGTCTTCAAAGGGAGGAATACAGTCACATTCTGGAAGAGAGCTTCTGCTAGCTCAACAGCTTCTTCAGAAGAGTTCACTAAGACGGGGGTTAGTGAGCCTGAGCTAGATAAGGACAAGCCACCATGGCCTTAGCTTCAGCAGAAGGTGGGCAAGTTGTGGTCATGGTCTTCCCTGAGCAGATTTTATAGGGGACCAACAAAGTCTCAGGGACAGCCAACACAGAGTAGCCATAGCTATCTTTTTAATCATAGTCAGAATTCTTAGGTTCATAATCACTTAAGAGATTGTAGAAGAAAATGGAGGATGGTAGGGCTAGATGAGGGGGACAAGTCCCTATCAGAGGGAGGATCAGGAGGAGATAGGGGAGGTTGGTCAGCAGAGAGTGTCTCTGCCTCTAAGCTGACCTCTCTTTTCCTGTCTTTTCCTTAGGATCACATCCTTCTACACGCAGGTTAGTGCAGGACTGTGATTGGTGTACAATATGACCACAATTATGACAACCTTGTTGTTTGGGTTGCCCATTGGAGCCAAGAGTCATAATGCACGGAGTACAAGAGGTAGTGCCAGTGCTGTTAGCCTTATTTTCACGGACCACAGTGCCTTCATGCATCAGAAAAATATCTTGAAGGAGGATCTTTATGCTCTTCATAGATGTGAGGGACACCATATGCGCTTTAAAGTGTAAACATAAGAGTTGGTTCACATTTAGTGCATTAGAACATGCAGTATAAACCTCCCAGAAAGTCAGTTAGAAACTTGTGAATAGTTGTTGAAATTCTACATAAACCCTATTAGAAAACTCAGCCCAGGTTTCTTTAGACTTAAAGGCAATGTGCATAAATGCATCTTTCTTGACCTCCAGCTGAGATCTCCTCCAAATTCTTTAATCAGGAGGCATTTCATGTCCTCTCAAGTGACAATGGATGGAATTTTGGGGACCACAACTTCTTGGCACATAGGATGCAGGCAGTTAAAAAATATGCTCCTTTTTAAGCTTTTCAGTAGCCCTACACATTGCATTTTTGTAAATTTTCAGGAAGGCAGCAATGGTAGAGGTTTTAGGATCAAAGATTTTCTTGAACATGGGTTTGTAGTTGGTGTCAATAGATAATGTGGTAGGCTGACTATTTTCACCCTGATTAAGAACATTGATATGGGGGTTCCCTTAAAACTCAGATTCAGCAGCAGGTTGTCTGGCCCACAGGAGACAAAGGCTTTCTTCCAAAGAATCCAGAGTAGAACTGTTCTGCCCTTCAATGTCCCTGATGGTTGTTGCAACAGTTCCAATCTCATTGAATCTCATCTGTTGCATAGCCAAGGTACTTGCAATCCCATTGACCCCAGGGCAAGTGCCTAAAGTTGAAGTGCAGAGATTAAATCTCCAAATCAATGGATTTTTATGATCTCTACACTTTTTTTCTATAAATTTTTTTGTCCAAAAAATTTACTATTTTTCTAAATTTGACTTTTTTAAAATGTTTTTACTAGTAGCTAAAATAAAAAACCAAGTTCAAAGTGCCCAAATTGATGCAATTTAAAACACTTTAAAATAATTTGGCTCTTAAAATATAATTTATTTACCCCTTTAAATATGTGGGACAAAATTTAAAGTGCAAAAATCAAAGTCTGGTAATATCATCAATTTAATATTTGACACATTGAAATTGAAAGTTAAATATCACTTAATATTGATTCTATCACTATGTAAATGATCAGAAAAGCTTCATAACCATATAAAACTCAACCAAATAAGCTAAAAGCTATCATGCAGGCTCACAATTACCTTTAAGTCATTTGATTAAATTTTTAGTGAATTTTATTTCTATAAAAGATAAAGTTGTGATAGAAACAAAGGTTATCTGATCTCTTAGTAATTTACTGAGTGTAGTGATATAGTGTGCAAATCAAAAAATACTTCAAATCAAAATTCATAATACACTGATTCAGTTCTTACCAATATATTTTAAGTTATGATTGAAATTTAGTATTTTATTAACTAAGCTCCAATAGGTGTTTATAATTGAAAGTGCGGAAATTGAAAGTGCATTTAAACCAAACCAACACTCTAATTTGAAAAACCATAACTATTTAACCAATGTAAGTTTCCAGCTTAATTTTAGTATTTTAAAATTCAAAGATCTGTTTTAGAACATGTTAAAGTTTCAGGCATTTTTGGTTAGTTTAAATTAGCTTTTCAAAAGATTTAGTAAATATTTCTGATTTTTGGAAGTTTCCAAATAAATATTAAATTAATTTAATATGTTGCTATGTTTCCTTATGTCTTTAGGAAGTGTCAAAATCAAAGTTTCAAAATGGAAACTCCCTAATTTTCTGATCAAACCCCCCTTTGCTCCTTTCAAAAGCACTGTAAAGTTAGCTACTTTAATAAAAAATTATTAAAAACTAAAAAATATGTAAACAGAACTCTGGCTTTCAGATTCTGTTAAAAATGATAGATTTACTAATAATTTATATTTTTTACTAACCAAAAATACTAACTTTGAGTAATCTAGATGCCTCCTAAAGCAACTCCCATCAACCCAAAGAAGGCCACCCCTTACAGAACTAATAAGCCTGGCCCCAAAACCAGCAAGAAGATCATCAAGAAGGCCGTCAAGGCCACCAAGTCCTCCCCTCTCCATAAAAGAAGCCTTCTGAAGAGTAGCCTATCCCCAGCCCCTCCAAGAGCCCAATCAGGCACAAGTTTGTCCACAGTCAGGAAGATGAAGAGGAGACGCCCCCCATATTTCAGAAGAATAACATGAAGACCTGTACAACTCTGGGGATACTACACCCACTGAGGATGGCCTTGAGAACTGGGATATCCTTAAAGTTAAAAATATTTGCAATCATGAAGAGGAGTGTCAACTACCAGATGTTATGCCCATCTCCTTCCCAATAATGTCATCCAAGGGCAATGCTGGATTCTACAATATGGTTTCATGTTTAAGTGTAATGATGAACAGAAGCACTTGGTGTTTCATTATTACAAATGTGAGGGGCCTGCCCCGCCCACCTCAATACAACTAGGTTCACCCAGTTTAAGAAGCTGAACAATCAGCATACCTGTCTGGAACTAACTGGGGTCTATCAGCGCCTAATAAAGTGGTACCTGCGCCAGAGGCAGCCTGTTAACAGGAGCCTTACCTCCCAGGAGATAGTCACTAGGGCTTTTCACAACTTAACCAGTTTTCAAAAGATAGCTGTTGGTACATTTGAATCCCTTCAAAAGTATGTGAGTAATAATTGCCAGAAGTCAGACAATGTAGGCAGAAGTGCCACCTCCCTCCTGGAACTGGATATCCCAATGAGCTTAGAGTCACCTCCAAGAATGAACAGTTTCTTTTTCATGACAATGGTACTGATGAGCATAAAAGAACCATCTGCTATGCCATCCAGGAAAACCTTAAAAGACTGATGGCTGCCAATATCTGGTTGGCTGATGGGACCTTCTCATCATGCCCTAAGATCTTTTCCTAGCTTTGGTACATCCATGGGAAGTATGGTTATAAGGTTTTAACAATGTTTTACTTTTTAATGTCAGGAATAAATGAGGATGACTATACTCATGCCTTGGAGATTCTAAAGGGGAAATTGGATCTCCTTTCTCCTATTGATGCCTCCACCTTCATTCCCAAGAGGAAGAAGCCATAAACCCCAAGCCAGCCTGATAATGAGGAAACATCAGAGCCTTATCATACCCAATTTTTGTTGACTTTGAGCCTGCTCAAGCCAACACCTTCAAAAAGGTATTTAAAAGCAAGCCTCATGGCTTCTTCTTCCACTTCAGACAATGCCTCAGAAGAAAGCTTCAGAGCTTTACTGAGCTCAACAGAATGATTACTGTATCCACCTCCAAAGAGCCCAAGGTGGCCTTCAACTCCTTTTTAGCCATTGCCTTGGTGAGAAAAGAGGACTCCAGCAAGATATATGAGGCATTTAAGAAGAAAAAGTATATGGAGGACAATGCAGCTATCTTTTCTCCATTTGTTGATTACTTTGAACACCAATGGGCTGGAAAACTTAAGACCAGGAAGCATGGCAGAAAGAATGTTGTGTTTGGCTCCTGGGGATAACATCAAAGAGGACACAGCGGGCAATCTTTATAACAAAAGATTTGAGGTTTGAAGCTAGCCTTGGGTTAGCCTTCAGGGAAAAATTAAGGGCACATACCTTAATTTCCTGGAATACAAGATGAGAAATTCATTTTGGCAAAAAGGAAAGTTAAAAGCTTGAAGAATATTAAAGCTAACACAAATGTGGATAAACTTGTCTTTATTAGGAGAAATGATTCTGCTTGAATAGTAGACAAGGGCCAATGATCACTCATTAGGAAGACATAGTGGTTGAGGGGGTCACATTGAGATGAGGTAATACCAGGACCAGACAAGGGCATGTATGGTATTCTGGAATGGGTGGATATTGAAGCAGACCCATTTACAGAGGGCAAGGTATTCCTGAAATTGAAAGTGAAACCAGCCAAATCTTTGCACATATCCATATTCAAAGGCCATATTAAAATAGAATTAATGGCGCAATTTACAACAAAGGAAAAAAGATTAAATGGAAACAGTTCAAGTTTGTTAAGAATAAGATCATGAAGACTAATTCATCCCTGTAAAGCTGGCACAATAAGTTTGGTAATTGTGTTGGGGTGAAGAAACCCAAGTTCAATGTCCTGATCAACAAACTCAAAGTTGAGCAGGCAACCAATGGAACTCTTTACCAGGAGTTTTTAGATGGACGTCAAAGTGTTTCCCAGAGCAGCAAAGATCTCAAAAGCTTAGATAGTTGCAAAAAATTCTCTTTTTCCCTACAACTCCTCCAACTGGCTTACTCATCTTGAGAATATTGCAAAAGTTTTTTAATAATCCAATAAAATCTTGCATTGCTTTAACTTTATTTTAATTTTATGTTGTGACAATAAATCAGTTTATTATACAAATACATTTTAAAGTAGTTTTTGTTTAATTTTATATGTTTTATTTAATTGAATACAGTCATATGTAAATTCTAGTCTAATTTTGATTTTAAAAGTAAAAAAGAGTTTCTTTAAAAAACAGTGAGTTCAAGCATCTTTTTATTAGCTGAAATATACTTTTTATTGCAGAAATAGCTTCTTGGGTTTGCTTCAGTCTAGGAAAGATTTTATAATATATGTATTTATATTAAAATTCTATGTTTTTTGGTTTTGAAGTTGACTTCTATAAATTGATTTTTGCACTTTGATCTTTGATATTTTTGATTTCTGCACCCTACATAGTGTTTCAATTTTTGAACTTTTTTGGGGGCCCATTCTTTATTTATGCACTTTTGACCTTAGGAACTTTGACCTTAGGGACTTGCTTGATCTGGGTGGCTAAAACAGTAGCCTGAGATGCCAAAGAATTAACCTGTTCATGCATAGTCTTGGTTAGCCAGATAAGGTTCTGAACTTCTTGTTCCAGTACATCTTAATTGTCAGCAACATCATTATTCACCACCCCAAGTTATCTAAGGCAAGGGCACTGTTGTGTTCTGAGGCGCGGCACAGACACACAACAGGAAATCCTAACCTTAGGATTGGATTTGTACTAAGTCTTGGTTAGATGACAGGGAAGGCAAATGTGTTTACCTTGCAGCCCTGGAAGAATAATCTCTACTAGTTGTGACTAGAGAGAGGCGCAGAAGTACAGAAGACACAAAGGCAAAAATGTGAATAGAACTTAAATTTTATTGGGTAAAAAGATTTGGAATATATACTGTGTAGCTTTACCACAAAACATTACATGGACAGTAGGATCACTTGCCACCAGCACTAGTGGGGCAAGTGAGTTGCGCAGGATCAAGAAACCAAACAATTGTATTTCCTGATTCAGTCATTAACTCATTTCAAGAGGCAAAAGCAAAAGCAAGTGATTTGTCCTTAAATAAGCCCACCAAAGGCGAAATTGAAACATGGTGAATAGCAGTATTCACGACATTGCCCTCCTCTATATTGGCCTTAGGAGGGTGGTATTTATAAAGGAACTTTGCGTGCACTCAAGCAAAAGGACAGCCACTGGACAGGAGCTTTACAGTATATTTGAACCCTTGCTTAAAGGTCACTTCTAAAGGGCCAATCCACAGAGAGTCCAACTTATGTGCGCAACCACCTACTCTGTGTTGATAGTAAAGTATATGGTCACCAACATCAAATTCAGGCAGGGGGGAGCGTCCAGGATTATTAGGAGAGATTTCAAGCATCTTAGTCTTATATGTGGAAGTGTAGGCAGTGGCCTGTATATCAATTATGTGGTTGACTAGATCCTTAATGTGGTTGTCAGGATTCATGGCCTTATCTAAGGTAAACAGGGGGGCCAAGAGTGATAAGGTAGTAGCCTCTTGCCCATAAAGCATAGCAAAGGGGGAATACCCAGTGACACAATGTTTGCTAAGGCAGTACACAAAGAGAGCGGCAGGTAAGTATAGGTCCCAGTTGGAAGCATCAGAGTAGGTGAGCTTCCTCATGATGAAAACCAGTTTTAAATTTGCACGCTTGACTTCCCCATTGGTAGAAAGATTGTAGGGGGCAGAGAAGGACTGGCGTGATCCCAAAACTTTGACAACAGAGGTTACCAGCTTGGCATTAAAGTTAGTCCCATTATCTGAGAGCAACACTTGAGGACAGCCATGGCGGTAGAAAACGTCTTGCAACAGGAAGGCAGCTGTTGTCTTAGCTGTGATGTCCTTTGTAGGGCAAGCCTCTACCCACTTGCTGAAGTGATCAACCGCAATCAGAATAAAGCAACACCTGGAACATGAGTGGGGGAGAGGACCTACCGTGTCAATGCTGACAGTGTGAAAGGCATGTTGTGGGGGGGACTAATTCAAACTTGTGGGCAGCAGCTTGAGGCCTCTGCATCTGGAAGTTGTGACAGCTAGCTATGACGTCTGGGATCAGCAGGCAAAGGTTCTCCCAGAAGTAGTTCTTTTGAAGCCAGTCAAAGGTCTTGGCAATGCCTCCATGACCAGTCTCTTTATGAGCTTGTGACACCAACAAGAGGCAAAGACTGGGCCATACATAAAGCAGATACTGGTCTTGTACCTTTTTGAAGAGCTGATTTTTGCGTATAAGGGTATCTTTAGATAGCTTGGACAGGGCCAGTTGTACCTCTTCTGTCTCACTTTCCCAAGAAGAAGGGTACCCAATTAGTTTTTATAGCCGGTTGGCCTCTGCAAGATGCAAAGCAAGAATGGGCATTGTGAGATTAGGCTGATTGACCACAAATGATCAGGCTAATCATTGCACGCAGATCTTAACAGTTACACTGTGTTTATTACAGGTCATCATCATATTAATAGATATGACAGTTATACACTGTGTAATTGTTAGTTTATTATAATAGATGTAACAATTATACACCGTATTATCATTTGGTTATCACTTAATCAAGTGTAGTTATTATACGCCGTGTAATTGTTAGTTTATTATGATAGATGTAACAATTATACACTATATTATCACTGATCATCCCAATGTGTAGTGATTATACACTGCTATTGCTTGCTTTATTATAATTGATGTAACTATTATACGCCGTATAAACGTTAGCCAATATAGGGAGATCACTGATTACACAGTGTGTAATCCTTAAATCATCAATTGTATATCACCTATTCTACCCTACTGGATGTTGTATCAACTCAGCCCCACACAGCCTGATGGGTGTATATGTTCATATCAAACAAGTGATATACAAATGGCTAAGAAATACCGAGTTTGGATGGCAACAGTGCCCATGTTGACACTAAAAATGTCAACAGTGGCCCTGTCAACATGGCTATTGTCGACTCAAAACTCTAAATCTCCTATGTTTTTTGCTAGTTGTGCTAGCTTAATTTTTTTTTAAAAGCGTTCAGGGGTGCAAACCCAGAAAACACAACAAAATTGTGGCCATCTCAACACAATTTAATATCAAGCTTAATTAAAAACTCAATTTAACCTGATTTTTCCTTTACGTTTACTAATAAAAATTAGTTTATTTTTTTATTTGATTTCACAATGTAAAAGTGTCAATGTTGACACTTTTTAAGCTGAACTTATTTTTAATAACAAAACTGAAGCATCTACAGTAAAAAAAATAAGTGTGCATTTAAAAATATTTTTTATTGAATTATTATATTGAAAAACACAGTGCGCATATATTTGATTGTTGGAATGTTCATGTTATAAATATATATGTGGCACTTATTCTGGCTTTAATATATTAAGTGGATTGTATGCTAATGGTGATCCAATAATTTAAGCGTGACTTACTATGTAAGTTACTATAGAATTTATTATTAAAAATAATGTTGACACTCATAAATGTCGTTTATTTGCTTGTGATCACCCCCTGGGGTGGAGTTAAGCAAATTAGAGTGGCGTGATAAACCCTAGATTAATATGCCACCTCATATAAAGAATGTTGTAAGTGACATTGTTGACACTTTACCTTTTTCAATACTTGAATACAACTTCTTAACAACTTTACTTAAGTGCAATAGTAAAATATCATATTACCACCCCCAAAATATAATTTTTAATAAAGAAATAAAGAACCTTGATACTTTTTTAACTTATTTTTATATGTTTTATTTTATTTTTATATGTGAACAAAAATACACAGGAAACAGTTAATTTTTTGCTAGCCTGCGTAAATTTAATTAAGCGTACTATGGAAAAACATAGTAAATTTTCAAAATAATGTCAACAGTGAGAATGTTGTCAAAAATAATGTCTACAATTTTTGTAATCAACAGTGAGAATTCAGCTTTTTTACTAATTGTCAATCATAATGTCAACGCTTTTCACTTCTCACATATAAAACTTTATGTTTTATATAATAAAAACTTCTCATTTTTTGATATGTTGTATTTTTGACTTTGCTCTTTCATATTTTTTAATTTTTAAAATAAAATCTATATCTAAATATAATACTTTCACATATTTATATCAACTTTTATCTTGTTATTTATAACTTTAATAAAATAAAAACTATACAAATAATTTTTTACATTTAAATGCCAATAAAAACCATCTAAGATTTACTTTTATATATTATGCTTTTTAATTTGTTTTGTTTGTTTTTTTACATACTTTGCTTTATGTTAAACCATTTTACTTATTATTTTATGACAAGAACACCTCTAAGCAGCCAAAGGGTACCAAGCGTCCCTCCAAGCCCACCAAAGCCACCAAGAAGAAGCCTGTCTTGTCAAAGAAGGCCACCCCCAAACCATCCCCCAAGCCCTCCCCTGAGCCCTCTCCTGAGAAGAGCCCTGCTCATTCCACTGGGGGAGAGGAAACTGATGGCTCTCTTACAGAGCACAGTTTTTACAACTCAGCTTCTGACAAAGAGCCAACCAAGAAGAAGCGCTCAGCCCAAAAGTCCCCACCCAAGGATAAGTCTCCTGCACATGAGGAGCACCACAACAAGCCTCCTTCTGCTTCCCCACCCCCGCCAAACTCTCCCCCTTCAAGCTCATCTGGGGATGATACAAAGCCCTGCCCTGATTACTTCCCTGGCTTCCTCCATGCTCTTGCTGGCCCTTGGGACCCTCTTGTGGCCCACAACATATGCAACGTTGATGGCAAGTTCAAGGTTCCTTCCACCCTGCCCAAGTTTTTCCCCATCATGAATGTTAAAGGTGGGCCAGCCATGGTGGCCAATGGATACATCTTCTTGTGCAACAATGCCAACCGGGGCTTTAAGAGTTGGCATTACACCTGTGAGGACCGCTCCTGTCCAGTGCGGCTCAACACTGAGCGCTGGGACCTGTTCCAAACCATAAAGGGTGAGCACACTTGTGTGATGCCCAACACAACCATCTCTGGCCTCATTAAGTGGTATCTGGTGCAGATTATGCCCACTTCCAAAGACCTTTCTGCCACCCAGCTGGCTGTGCTTGCTTGTAAGTACCTCTCCCCAACCAACTTGAAGAAGGTGCCAACCCATAATCAGTTGTTCAAGTTTGTAAGTGATAGGCGTCAAGCCTCAAACCCCCTGGCCAAGAGCGCCACTAAAATTGAAGACCTGGTCCTCACCAATGCCCTCAAGAAGACGGAGGATGGTGAGATGTTCCTGCTCCATGACAATAGGCAGGAAGTGGAGGATAGGATTGTAGCCTACGCCACAACCCAAAACCTGGAGCAGCTGAACACTGCTATCACCTGGCTGTGTAACGGCACATTTGCTACTTGCCCCCCTCTCTTTAAGCAGCTTTGGGTCCTGCATGGGCAGTTCAATGAACAGGTTATCTCTCTTGTGTTCTTTCTCCTTCCTGGTGCCAAGACAGAGGTCTATGCCAGAGCTTTCAAGATTTTCCGGGATGCTTTGAGCTCCCTTCCCACCAACCATCTCCCCCCTCCCACCCACATCACAAGGGCCAATCCCTCCTCCGCTGATAAGGATGAGGCAACCTTAGCCGCTGAGCAGCTAGCTCATGCACGCTCACTTGGGCCAAAGGTTATAATAATGGACTTTGAGCAGGCTCAGTTCAGAGCCTTCCAGGCCACCTTTGATGGAGAAGTCCAGGGCTGCTTCTTCCTTTTTAGGCAGACCCTTGTCAAGAATCTCAAGAGTGAGAAGGACCTTTTCAACAACTATCTTAACAATGGTAAGGGTAAGTGCTGCTTTGCCCTGACCCAGTTTGCTGCCTTGGCTTTTGTGCGCCTGGAGCATACTGGGCTTGGCTTTGAGGCCCTCCAAGAGGATGCTTATATCAAGAAGCACTCCACCATCTTTGAAGGCTACCTGGAGTACTTTGAGCGGCAATGGGTGGGCAAGAAGGTGACTGCCCAGAGAGGAAAGAGCAGGGCCACTGCCCCTTGGAATTGCCAGGGCACCTGCCTCAAGGGGGAGATGAAGACCACCTCTAGCTTTGAGGTTTGGCACAAGCACTTGAAGACCAAGTTTGGGACCAACCCCAAGTTCAACAAGTTCTTCCAGAAGCTGCAGGAAGAGCAGGCCCAGACTCTCTCCAAGTTCCGCAACCTGGACAACTGGGTGGCCCCCAAGAAGAGGAAGTCTAAGTATCAGGACTACCAGGAGGACGTGCAGAAGGTAGTAAAGAAAAAGTACAAGGTGTCAGAGATAAAGAAGTACCTTGAGGACGTTGCAACTGCTTTTGCTGGTGGCTTTAATTAGCCCAATAAACCTTGCTTTGCTTTGCCTATATATTTTTTACTTTTAAACTTTTAATTTTTTAATTTTTTTGGATAGTACTAATTTTTTTAGGTATAAATGATAAGCTTTATGTTTAGTTTTAATGTGGTTTTGTAAGAAATATCTTATATTTTGTTAATTTATCTTTAAGGTATGAGATATTTTCAGTTATGCTTATATAAAGTATGATAAATTAAAATTGGAATTTTCTTATATTTTTTGGTTATTATGATATATAAAATATCTTTATTTTTGGCTCATTGGAATTTTAATTTTTATGGGAATAAAAAATAATTTTATAATAAAGAGTGTAATTTACATAGTAAACTGAAAAATAGTTGCTTATATCTCCTTATTCTTATTACTTATGATATTTTTTATTGCATTTTTTAGCTCTCTGGGGTCATTTTATTATAGTAAAGTATTTTAAAATAATTTTTTATATTAAAAATGTTCAGGGTAAAGTGTGCTGTTAATTAAAAAAGTGTTGACATCCAGGAAACAACATTAAGTAAAACTGGGTTGACACTTTACTATAGTGTTGACATTAAAAGTGTCAACATGGGCGCTGCTGCCGTTTGGATCAGTATTACACAGCGTATAATTGGGCTCCTTATTGGTTTGGGTCAGCATTACACAGCAGATAATCCTCTGAGTCACTAATGGATCAAGTCTGCTATTATACAGCGTGAAATCCCTAATTCAACTTGTTGCATTAATAAGCAGAAGGTTTGCCAACCAGAAAAGGATTACTGATTAAGCCCTGCAAATGAAATACCAGAATTCTACCTTCCAATGTAGGGGGGCTGAACAGGGACAATTTCTAAGCATCAACTAAATACGGCGTAGTTCCCCAGAGCAATAATAGGCGTGTAAGATACAGCCAATCAATAAATGACAGTAGGCTAGCTCAAGAAGAGTGTAGGCTGCAGCTGAAGTGCCATGGACGCCTACTAAGGCCAGTAGCATATCATGTGCCAAGGACAACCAATAAGGATGGGCTTAGCCAGCAAAGATAGACCTATTGTGAAGGTAGCCACTGAGAACTGTCTGAAAGGACAAGAACAAGGGTTGTTGCAGTATATATTGATACAGACGCCTGAAAGGAGAACAACAAGTTCATAGTTACACCTGGATATATTGCAGCCGCTAGCTAGATTGTACTCCAGTATCAATAAACGTAATTCTATTCAAAGTTCTATTCTATTGTAGTCTGTAGTGCTCTTACATAGGATTAGGTAGAGTACATTGGCAATGCTAACATCTATCTGTAGCTTTGAACATACCAGCAATAACACAAGTTGCTCAACAGGTATTCTGGAGAGCCCATCAGCGTTCTGATGTTGAATCCCAGGGTGATTGAGCACAATGAAGTTGTATCCCTGCAGAGGTAGAGCCCATCTAGCTAGGCGCCCTTCAGGTTCCTTAAGCTTCTGTAACCATTTAAGAGAAGCGTGTCAGTGACAACTGTGAAGTGGGTGCTGTATATTTAATGACAAAACTGCTTGACTGCATGCAACACAACAAGGCACCCCTTCTCTGTGACACTATAGTTCTTCTCATGCTTGTTTAGCACGCAGGAAGTGTAAGCCACAGGATGGTCTACACCCTTGTTGTCCAGTTGGGCCAGAATGGCTCTAATAGCTAGATTGGTAGCATTGCTGTACAGGATGAACTCCTTATCATAGTCAGGGTACACTAGGATTGGCGCCTCTTTGAGTTTTTGTTTAAGGGTCTCAAAGGCTTACTGCTGACTGGCAGTCCATTCAAAAGGAACATTACGTAATAGCTGGACTAAAGGTTCACTAGTATTGGTGAAGTCGGGGATCAACTGTCTGTAGTAGCTCATCATCCCCAGAAAGACTTGTACTTCTCGCAAGTTGGTGGGCAGAAGCATTTTGTTGATGGCTTCAACCTTCTTAGTCATTGGGCGAATCCCTGTCTGAGTTACTTTGTGGCCCAAGAATTCAAGACGTTCTTTGAAGAAGGTGCACTTGGAAGGCTTCAGTTTGAGGCCAGCTTCTCAATTTTTTATGAACACCTCTTTGAGATGAGCCAGGTGATTGGTGAAGGTAGCGCTAAAAACCGTTATATCATCCAAGTATACTAGGATGCACAACAACTTAAAGTCACAAAGAATGGAGTACATGGCCTGTTGGAAGGTGGCTGGGGCGTTGCAAAGTCCCTATGGCATGTGAGTGGGCTCAAAAAGCCCTTCAGAAGTAATGAGCACGGCTTTCTGACAATCCTTGGGGGATAGGTCAACTTGCCAGTATCCAGACG
This sequence comes from Entomophthora muscae, assembly GCA_014839935.2. NCBI lineage: Eukaryota > Fungi > Entomophthoromycota > Entomophthoromycetes > Entomophthorales > Entomophthoraceae > Entomophthora > Entomophthora muscae. The sequence continues at coordinate 65,555 of QTSX02001001.1, read as the reverse complement.
CCAGATCCATGGCAGAGAAGAACTTAGAGCCTCCAAGATGTTGGAGAGCATCATCAATATGCGGCAAGGGGTACAAGTCCTTCTTGGTCAAAGAGTTCAATTGGCAATAGTCCATCACAATACAATGACCCCTATCCTTCTTATTTAAGATGAGTAGCAGGGATGCCCAAGGGCTTTGGGAAGGCGCCAGCAGCCCAGCGTCTAACAGTTGTTTGAGCTCTTTAGATACTTGGGCGTCTTCTACACAACTGCAGCAATATGGTTTAGCACGGAAGGGGGCGTTGCCAGTGTCAATCTGATGAATAACGCCTTTGGCCAACCCATAATTGGTACTGTTCTTAGCAAAGATATTATAAAATTAGTCTAGTAAATCTAGCACCTCTGCTGTTGAACTGGGGACATTTGTGGGAAGTCTTGTGTAGTAAACAAAGATAGGACTTGCGGCTCATCCTCTGGTAGTATAAAATCTTGAAATGTACCAAAGGGATGAAGAGACAGGACTCAGGAGCGCTCAAAAAATTGCCATATCTAACAACCTGCCCCCTAGATACAGTCATGGTGATTGCAGTCAGGTTGGCTACCAATAACTGAACAGGGTCTTTATGAGAGACATCTAGGATCCCAGGACAGAGGTAAGGTTTGTTGCGTCCTAAGGAGGGGGGAGAGTACAACTCCAAGAATGTCAGGAATGCTTTTGCCTCCTTTCCTGACAACATCAACAGAATCTTGGGGGTCCTAGGGTCTGAAAGCCTTTCTTCTAATTTGGGTGTTTCCTCAGGTCCTAAAAAGGAAATATTAGTAAGTAATATCTGCCCAAAATTACCTTTGTTTCCTCTGGAATCAGGTCCGGAGGCCAATCCCTTGACCAACATGGGGATCAAACCCGCGTCCTCTCAGTTGTCAATTTATCACCTAGATAATATTAGTAATTTGAGTTTGAGCTTATCTTTGCCAATTTGCAAAACAACTGCCTGTAGCCAATCAGATGATGTGACAGCGCCTGAAGCTTTTGAATTTGATGGCCCTTCAAACAACAATAATGATAAGATAAATTCAAGCTCCGTACCTGAATTGGATAACACAAACCAGTGGTTATCCTCTTCTGATGGGCATCTGCACACCAGAAGCCTCCCCCAAACTGTTGGTTCTCCAACAGCTGGGGTAAATGACACCCAGCTGTTTGGGGAAGCCTCAGCAGGGGTTATACAAATTTTTAAATAATCATTTTTGAAATTGGAATCAAAGCTCCCCCTGCCAAGTTCCCCCCAATTATATCCCCAAACTCCCTTGTTAAACTGTAAATTGATTCAATAACAGCCTATATAAGGTCCCAGCTTTACAGCATTATTACCTGTTCAGTTAATAAAGTCAATTTACCCACTTAATTGATTTTTCTTTTTGCCTGCTCTCAAATCCTGAAATCAAACACCATGATGCTACCCAAGTCATCCCAATGGGGACCATTTGGGTAAAAAAAGGTTTGTTTGGTTGCTCCTTGTTCAGTCCCTTACTGCAAGCCTTTCTTTTGGAACCAGATCAGATTCTAGTTTGCCTCCTCCTGGTCACTTGGACAAGTTGTGGCGCCAAGTGGTACCAGGCGTATGGTACACCGCCACCCCACTATCATCAAATCCCCCCATCAAGGAGGAACCAAAGGTCATGGGGTCCAGTCCGCCCAGTCCTTCCTTATTTCATCCTATGGCTTTGGTTTTCCTCCTAAGTTATCTTGGAGCTTACTTCCTACTGGGAAGATTTAATCCCCTTTTGGGTCAATATTGTTTTTTGGATAATTGTTCCATATGGGGATGGTCTCCCTTCCAATTGGTTCTCTAATCACTGGGTTGAACCCATCTGCGGCCATACACCTTCTGGGTGGTATGTTTCCAAGCAGATGGGTTCCTAACAAAGAAAGTGCATTCAGGTAGTTCATAGGATATCTGGGAGTCCAGGATGGCGTGGTAGCCAGGTGGGATGATGACAGCAGACGTGGCTAGGAGAGGGATCCCTTCAGACGCAGGACAAGCCATGGGTGGACACTTCATGTTTGAAGAGTGGGTGTGGTACTTGAGGTTGAAAACCCCAGTGGGGTATTCCAAGGCACAAGTCTTGAGGCGTTTCCCAGGAACTTTAACTAGCTCTTTGGATATTAAGGGGACTTCATAGCCTAGAATAGAGAAGTAGCCATCTTTTAAGTTGATTATCCCATTATATTTTCTAAGGAACTGGGTGCCAACTAGGAGATCTTAACTCTCATTTTCCAAGACAACTGCTGGAGCAGCTAGGAGAAGCTTGCCAAACTGCATGAGTAGAGCAGAGTAAGCCCCTATGGCGCGGGTCATAGACAGTCCAGCCGTGCCATACAACTGGTGATAATTAAGGTCAGGGGCAAGTTTGAGTTTCTTCACAAGCTTGGAGGAGACAACATTGACCGGTGAGCCAGTATCTAGAACAGCCTTGATCTTCAATTTTTGAATGGATATCTCTACTCAAGTGGTAGTGCGGCCAAAGGGGGAAAGGACAGCCAGGATATCTTGAGCCTCTGCTAGTTCCTTATCCCACTTCTCAATCATACATCTTAATCCCGTGAACTTCTTATAAACAGTCTGGAGGGGGAGCAAAACAGACACATTCTTGAAGACAGCATCAGCAACCTCAGCAGCTTCTTCTGATGACTCCACTAGCACGGGGGACCTCTTTGCCTGAGTGAGGTAAGGACTCAAGACATTTTCTTTGGCTTCAGGCAAAGGCTTAGTGGTAGTTGTAGTCTTTCCTGAGCGTAACTTATAGGGGACTGTAATGGTTTTGGGAACAGCCAGAATGGAGTACCCATATGCATCAGCTTTGTCAATATCAGAGTCATCCAGGTCAGAGTCATCAGAGATATTTTGAAACAAGAGGAGGATAGGAAGAGCCTCATTATCAGCAGGCTTGGATTCAGCCATAGAGGGAGGGATTAGAAGAGACTGGGAAGAATTGTCAACCAAGAGCGTCTCTGCCTCTAGGTTGACTGCTCTTTTTTCTTCCTGTTCCTTTGGATCAGCTCCTTCAACCTGCAGATTGATGCAGACTCAAGAATGATGACCTATTTGACCAAAGTTGTGGCAACCTTGGCGTTGAGGTGGGGTTTGCAAGTTCATGGTAAGAATGTGCGGACCACGGGAAGATGAACCAGAGTTAGAGGCAGCTCAACTTTCCCTAACAACGGCACCAGAGTGGGTAAGGTGTATATCTTGCAACAACATCTTTATGCTCTTCATGGAAGAGAGCATAGCCTTATGGGCTTTGAAGTGAAGGCACAGAAGTTGGTTAACCTTGAGGGCTTGAGCGCAAGCCATGTAGGCTTCATGGACTGTCCACTGCCTGCTTGTAATCAGTTGCTGTCCTTACATGTAGAATCTGTCTTCAAACTTGGCTAGTGTCTCTTTAGGCTTAAAAGCAATATGCATTAATGTATCCTTCTTTACTTCCAGGCTAAGGTCACCACCAAACTCATCAATCAGAAGCTGCTTCATATCTTCCCACATCTCAATGGAGGGTAGTTCTGGCACAACTACCTCTTGGCAGGTTGGGTGTAGATAGGTCAGAATGTGTTCCTTCTTGACTTCATTGGAGGCTCTTTGCATGGCAGTTTTATAGATAGTTAGGAAAGCTGCAATGGTTGAGGTTCTGGGGTCAAATACTTGCTTAAAGGTAGGCTTGAAGTGAGTTTTGGGAGTTGGGCCACCATTGTTGCTATCAAGTACGTTTATGCGCAGGGAAAACTCTGCCTCAGATTCCAAAGGGGGCTGTCTAGCTCATAGCTGGCAAGCACTTTCTTCAAGGGTGGTAAGAGTCTCAACAGTGCGGGCCCCAGTATTGACAGCTTGAGTGGTCTGTTGTGCAGTAGCATCTAGGCGTTGACCTGGGGTGGTCACTATTGTGGAGAGTTCAGCCAGCTGTGAAGTAAGGGATGGCCCCGCTGAGAGGCAAGGGGCAAATCTATCATTCACAGATTCAATCACTTCATTCATTTCTTGTACGTCTCTATCCAGCTCAGTGTGGTCCCGCTTCAATCAATCCACCTTGTTAGCTAGGGCAATTAATTCCCTAGCACATTGGATTTGAGGTGCTCCAGATAAACTAGGGCAGCAACCATCTTCATAGACAACCCCAACTAGACTAGCTGCAGTTGCCATCATTCCACGTAGGGCAGCAAGTTCTTGCTGTAGCTCTGCAACTTGGGTAGTCAGTTCAAGAACCTGGGGGTCAGGTTGAGGCGCCTCAGCAGGACGTCCCTGACTGCAAGTAGTCAAACGTAGTTCTCAAATGGCATCCCATATTCTCTGCTCTCTATCCACCAAGTCATCAGAAGGGGGAGAGGGCAGAATTTCTGGCTTGGGCGTAGATAGTTCATTTACTTGACTCTGGAGTTTGGCTATGGTAGCAGCGGTGGTCGCTCTTTCTTGCTCAAATGTGGTACTGAATTCATTAAGGCCACTAGCAGCAAATTCCGCTACCTACTGTAGCTGCTCAAAGGAATATGTACTGAAGGCATTGAGCTGTTTCAAAAGTCTCTTGAAGTCAGTGAGATAAGCGTTTAAGGTGGAATACACCTGAGCTCTCCAGGGTTATTCTAGCTGGTGAAACTTGTGTAGACGTTCTCTCACGTATTAGGGGATAGACTGGCGCATTTGTTCAATAGAATTAACCAAACAGGTCTGGGAGGTAACAGAGTTGCGTTGATTGTCAGATACCAATGAAAACAGGGAATGAATCCACTGTTGATAGGCAGCAAACTGGTCCCAGTGATGAGTAACTGCAGCTTGCAGAGACAAGATTTCTTGGACGTGGAGCCCCAACACCATTTGATGGTGAGCCAAGGCAGGATGAACAAAGGATGATAGTAAGTGCTCAGCGGAGCCAGCTGCTGAGAGGAGATGTTGTGGAAATTGAGGAGCCATAATTATATTTGTAGTATTCAGCCTGACTGAACTGCAACTGAAGGCAAGGGATGGCTCCTTCACAGGCTATCCCAAGGGCTACCAACATGACTTTTTCTAAGTCAGGGGTACCCATGGGGTAAGCAACTAGGCAGGGACCATTCCTGAGGTTCAGTATAGTGGGGGTAATAGGCTGGTTGGCAATATCTTCCTCAATAGGAGGACTGGTTATTTCAGGTGAAGTCAACTCTTGTATAGGTGGAGGCAAAGGACCTGAAAACGTGGATGTGAAGGGGATAACTGAGGGGCTTACAGCCCCTGTAGTGAGCACCATTTTTGTTGTGTTATGAGGCGCAGCACAGACACACAACAGGAAATCCTAACCTTAGGATTGGATTTGTACTAAGTCTTGGTTAGATGACAGGGAAGGCAAATGTGTTTACCTTGCAGCCCTGGAAGAATAATCTCTACTAGTTGTGGCTAGAGAGAGGCGTGGAAGTACAGAAGACACAAAGGCAAAAATGTGGATAGAACTTAAATTTTATTGGGTATAAAGATTGGGAATATATACTGTGTAGCTTTACCACAAAACATTACATGGACAGTAGGATCACTTGCCACCAGCACTAGTGGGGCAAGTGAGTTGTGCAGGATCAAGAAACCAAACAATTGTATTTCCTGATTCAGTCATCAACTCATTTTGAGAGGCAAAAGCAAAAGCAAGTAATTTGTCCTTGAAATAGCCCACTGAAGGCAAAATCAAAACATGGTGAATAGTGGTATTCACAACAGGTACAATTGATGCAGGGTTTCCCCTCCAGACCAGGGCAGCATCTGTGATCTTCATGGACAGGAACATCAGTGTCCTCCACCTCTCTTTTGTCATCAGATTCAGAGGAAGAATCTTCCTGGTCAGAGAGGCGCTGACGCAGGTAGGTAATCTCACCTTGTAATGTGGCTAATTAATCAGTCGAGATGGTGATGCAGTAGGACACATTTTTGAAAGCAGCACTTCAAAAAACTCCATCTCAATTCACACTATCTCAATTTTATAGTAAAAACGCCATTTCAATTTATGGCATCACAACTATGAAAAACAAGTTTTAAATTTTTATACTTTTTGAACTCCAAAAAAACCCAAATAATTCTCAAAAAATAAAATTTAAAAAAAAACATTTCTAGGTTTAAAAAAACCTCAGAATTCAAATCTGCTATAAAAATGGGGTCAATTAGTAGCAACATAGTTGCATAAAGCCCAAAAGTTAAAATATACCCAAATACAACTAGTTTCATCTATTTTAACTATAAACTATAATTTAAAATAAGCATAGAATTATACCAAATACTAAAAAAAAGTCAAAAAATAATAAAATTAAAGGAAATAAGAGAGAAGATAAAGAAGAGTTTATTGAGAAAGGCTGATACATGGTATGGGCATTCCATTTCAAAAACTGCATATCAAAAAACGCCATCTCAAAATACGCCATCTTGAATTTTTGCGATCTCAATTTACTAGTAAAAACGCCATTTTGATTTATGGCATTTTGACTAAGAAAAAAAAGGTTTAAATTTTAGTTTTTTTGAACTCCAAAAACTACCCAAAAAATTCCCAAAAAATAAAAATTCAAAAAATATTTCTAGGCTTAAAAAAGCCTCAGAATTCCAAATCTGCAATAAAAATGGGGTCAATTGATAGCAACATAGTTGTGTAAAGCCCAAAAGTTAAAATAATCCCAAAACAACTATTTTCATCTATTTTACCTATAAACTATACTTTAAAATAAGCATATGATTGTACCAAATACCAAAAAAAAGTTGAAGAATGGTAAAATCAAAGGAAAAAAGAGAGAAGATAAAGAAGACTTTTATTGAGGAAGGATCATACACTGGTTGAAAGAGCAACTGAGATAGCTTGGAGATGCTCAAGCTTGCTATCCTTGGGATAGTAGGCAAGGATCACCTTTCAAATATCTGTATACTTTTTCACCACTTTAGTTTTCTTGGGGGGATCATCCCTGGTCTTCATGCCTGTTTTAAAGAGGTGGGCAGAGATGACTTGTTGAGTCTTGAGATGGACCATGATTTTATTGAACTTTGGCTTCTGAACCCGGACCCTTGTGGCAAATTGACTATGCCATCCTTCAAGAGAAGAGGTGGTCTTGATTAGACCATCCTTTACCTGCTTAAAGCAGTTCCACTGGATTGAGTCACCACCCTTTCTGATGTGGCGTGCTACTTGAAACACTCCAACCCATTGAGTTTCAAAATACTCTATGAATGGAGCAAAGGCTGCCTGGTTGGCAGTAATGTAGGGATGGTGGAGGAGGGCGTCGTAGAAGGCATTTGTCTCCTCCTTCCCCACAAGGGCAAGGGCAGCAAAGCAGTTGAACACGTCATTTGCTTCCTTTTTGCCTTCAGTGTAGACCAGCTCATGAAGTGCAGAGCACTTTTGAAGGCGGCGGCAGAGTGCCTGCCAAAAGTGAAAGTAGCATCCCTGAGGGGAGCTCTTGAAGACTCTAATAAAATCATTGGCCTGAGCCTGCTCAAAATCTACTACCAGTTATTCATGGTATGGAAGGCTTTTGGGCTTTTTTGATTTGGGTGTCTTCCTCTGACTGGGCCTTTTTCTTGCGCTCTCTAGTCTCCTTTGGCTCATCTTCAATAGTTGGGAGGATCTCATCCAACTTGGTCTTTAATATTGTTAGAGCCCAGACATAAGTTTCCTGCTTCTTATTTGGGAGGAAAAAGAAGACCAGGGGAAGAAAAAGATTGCCAACCTGCCCATGGATATTCCAAAGCTGGCTAAAGAGCTTTGGGCAGGTTGAGAATATTCCATCTGCAAGCCAGGTCTTGCATTTTAAAAGGTTGCAAAATCCTGAGAGGTAGCAAAGCAGATGATCTTCTCTGGGGCATGTTGCCCATCATTGTGAAGGAAGAATCTCTCTTCATGCTGTGAAAGCTTTTGCTCTTCAGTTAAAATCAACTGGTCAATTGATGTAGCACTGACGCCTTCAGTGCTCAGAGCATATCTCTGGTCAGTGAGATATCTCTGAAGTTTTGAGGTGCCACCAACAGTTACCAGTTGGGTATCATTTAGATTAATGAGTGCATTGTTTACAACCTCAGTTGCAGTTTGGTCTTTGGTGGTTGGTATGACCTGGCAAAGAAACCAGCAGATCAGTTGATACAGTGGATCAAAGGGCTCGGCACAGTCATGCCCAATAGTCAGGGCTTTAAAATGAGTGAACTCATAGGTGGTAAGTCTAGCTGGACAGCCAACATTATCACATTTGAAGTGATGCTGACGGAAAAGGCTTCTTCTTGTTGTTTCAGCTGAAGCTGTAGCCCTTGTGGACAAAGCCAGTACCCCCTTTCTTTATCACAATTGGATAGCTGACAGGGTATGTGGCAGGCACAGCAAATGTGCCATTTCTGTTGCATACATTGTGGATTGAGTTAAGATCCCAGAGCTCAATTGGCTCATCTGCAGGAGCACCAGGCTCAGGCTCCTGCTCTTCTTCATCCTCAGGCTCTGAAGTGGGGTCAGAATGGTGATTGAAGTTGAACAACTTCTCTTGAGGGTCTGACAGGGAGTAAACAAAAGGAGAATGGGAGGGGTTGGGCTTGTTTCCTCAGGCTCTGGTGAGGGCGTAGGTGTCTTGGGAGGAGATTTACCCTGAGCATGCTGCTTTTTAGGGGTAGTTTTGGCCTTCTTGGCCTTGGGAGGAGTGGTCTTGCCTTTGGAGACCTTGAAGGCCTTGGACACAGCTTTGTTGATGGACTTGGGAGGCATCTAAAAGTGAATTAGTATCAAAATATGAGCAGTTTGGGGGTTGTTTGTAAAGAGAAAAACAAGAATGCTTTTGATATAAAAGTATCAATTTTTCACATAGGATTGTAGAGGAGATCAAATAATATATACTATCAAAATTTCAACATTTTTTATTTTGAAAAAATAATTTTTTATTAGTAACGCAAGTAGGCAAAACTTTGAGTTTTGACTGAAAACTTGCTCTTGAGATGGCATTTTTGAAGTGACGTAATTGAGGTGCTGTTGCTCAAAAACATAGTGTTTTTGACCATTTTTTATATTAAATTAACAAATTTACAGTGAAGCTACCTCAACCAGGCCAAAGAGTAAAACTTGAATTTCTCAAAAACTAGCTTATACAACTGGGGTTAAAAAGTATCCAGTTGTTTAGAGGAGATCGAAAAATATATATTTGCAAATTTTCATATGTTTTCTTACATTTTTTATTAATGTTGATTTTGACGTGAAACTATACTTTTGAAAAGTGGAAAGCAAGAATTGCAGTGGGGAATCAATATAGCGTAGCCTGGCGTCATATGTAATTTCCCCTTATTTTCCCCTATCCATTGTGCGCATCAAATCAATTGGGTGATGTGAAACTCGGTGGGATTTGAAGTGACGTAAATCAAAATGGCGTAATCACCCTCTTTCATATTAAAATCACTATTAAAATATTTTATTGATGAAACCCTTATCAATGTATCCATTTATAATAAAGTTATAAATTACATATAACAAAACTGGTTTTTTTTACCCAGCAATGACAATCACTAGAAGGACTATCATAGTGGCGTCTATTTAGGTTATTCTTATTATAAGTGTCTTAGATTAATACTATAGGAACATCTTCTGGCACTATAACACAGGCTTTATTTTTAGTTTGGGTATAAGCTTATTTTAGTTTAAGGTAGATGGTGTAATTCAAAATGACGTAAAGTCAAGATGGTATAAACACACCCCACACAAAGTGTTTTCATATGTAAATAAAGTTAGCAAAATAAGATTTAATTAACCTGACTCAAAGTGACAGAATTGAGATGACATAAATTTGAGATGCCACATTATAAAGGTATATGTAAATTTAACTATTTTTTGTGATTCAAAATCACTAACGCAAAAAACGCCATCTCAAATTAAATTCAAGATGGCGTTTTTTGAGATGCCGTTTTTGAAATGGCACATCCTACCGCTTTTAAAGAGAAAAATGAGAATGTTTATAATATAAAAGTAATAATTTTTTACATAGAATTGTAGAAAAAGTCTTAAAATATATAATATTAAAATTTCAATGTTTTTTTTGTAAAAAATATTTTTTAGTAGTAATGCAAGTATGCAAAACTTTGAATTTTGACTGAAAACTTGCAGTCAAAATGGCGTTTTTGGAGTGATGTAATCAAGGTGCTGTAGCTCAAAAACATAGTGGTTTTGGCCATTTTTATATTAAATTAACAAATTTCTGGTGGAGCTACCTCAAACAGGCCAAAAAGTAAAACTTAAATATATTGAAAACTAGCTTATACAACTGGGGTTAAAAAGTACCCAGTTGTTTAGAGAAGGCCAAAAAATACATATTTGCAAAGTTTCATAATTTTTCTTACATTTTTTAATTAATATGGTAATTGTTGTGAATATGTACTTTTGAAAAGTGAAAGCAAGAATAGCAGTGGGGGAATCAATATAGCGTAGCCTGGCGTCATATGTAATTTCATCTTATTTTCCCCTATCCATTGTTCACATCAAATCAATTGGGTGATATGAAACTCAGTGGAATTCAAAGTGACGTAAATCAAAATGGTGTAATCACCCTCTTCCATAGTAAAATCACTATTAAAATATTTTATTAAGAGAACCCTTATCAATGTATTCATGTATAATAAAGTTATAAATTATATAACAAAACTGGTTTTTTTTACCCAGCAATGACAATCACTAGAAGGACTATCATAGTGGCGTCTTTTTATGTTGTTCTTATTATAAGTGTCTTAGATTAATACCATAGGAGCATCTTCTGGCACTATACAACAGGCTTTGTTTTAGTTTGGGTATAAGCTTATTTTATTTTAAGATAAATAGCGTGATTCAAAATGACGTAAAGTTGAGATGGTGTAAACATGCCCCACATTAAGTGATTTCATATGTAAATAAAATTAGCAAAATAAGATTTAATTGATTTGACTCAACATGACAAAATCAAGATGGTGTACTTTTGAGATGCCGCATTATAAAGGTATATGTAAATTTTAACTATTTTATTGTTTATTTTAATTTTTGTGATTCAAAATCACTAACGCAAAAAACAACATCTCAAATTAAATTTGAGATGGCGTAAATCAAAGTGCTGTTTCTGAAATGGTGTGTCCTACCAGTGATGCAAGGGTCAGGAATTGGCTCTGCTGGAGAGAGGATTGGAAGTAGAGGCTTGTTGTTGAGTGGTGGACTTAAGTTCAGCTATGGCCTCCCAGACCTTAAAATCAAATGCAGAAGGATTGTAAGCAGAAGGCATGGATGGCGCTATTTCTACCAAGGCTACCTTGTTGTCAACATAAGTCTGAACTTGACGTAAAGTATTGCCTAGAGTGACCTTGTCCAAGCTGTGTTTTTGATGTAGCTGATGACCCCAATTGTTCATTTTTGCCTCAACCAGCTCTTGTTGAGTGTTGATGTGACACAGAACTGATTGAGCTTGCCAATCAAGGTCTTGAAGTCTTGTTGATACTTCAAGAGGGTGGCTTCAATATGTCCTTGCCAAGTAGCATGATGACCATCTGATTCATACAGCCAATCCCTAATAAATCCTTGGAGAGGAGAGAAAGGCGTGTTTAGCAATGAGGGCAGGTACTTTTGGGAGGCCAGTGAATCACATTGGTTGTTAGAAATGCAAGCAAAGAGACTGTGTATCCATTCCTGATAATCCATGTTTTTCACATGATTGTTGGTTACTGCAGATGCCACAGCAGACAGGAGTTGGTTTTGTAACCCCAACACTGCTTGGTGATGGACTAAGGCGGGCTGGATAAATTAGTTTACCAGCACACCAATGGTTTCCATGGATTCCATCAAAGCAGGGGAGGCCAAAATCCAACAGGAAGAAGTACTGTAAATTCAGAACCTAAACAAAAATGCGGGATTGTCAAATCCTTGGTCCAAATTTTGAATTACTTTTACGGGATGGCCTTTTTAATTAAATTGATTTTTTTGTATTTTTATTTGAATTTTAAAAAATGCAGGAACTCATAAACACTTTGCAAAGTTCAAGTCAAACAGCATATTTCCAATGGACAAAATGAATTAACTGGAATCAGATTTAAAGTGTTCAAATCCATCAACCATTTTCATTGAGTTTACTATGTTTTTTGAAATTGCAAGATTATCAAATCCATGAATCAAATTTCAAATCACTTTTGAATGCCACTAGTAAACTCAAATATCAATTGCAGAAACTGGAATCCAAATTTTATGTATAGTAAGCACACTAGGAAACACTAACCCAAATTGAGAAGCTCCACCACAACTAAAATCAAACTAAAAATTCAAACTCAATAACCATGTTTAGACATAAAAAGTGATTAAACTTTAAAATTATCCAAACCTGGAAAGTATACAATATTATACACTTCAAATCACAGATATAGAAACTCTGTTACTATTCAAGGCTAAATAAAAAAATAACTACCCAAAACTAAACTAAAATCTAAATAAAACACATATTTAATCTAAAATATATTTTTTATTTTGTTTTTATAGACAGAAAATCACATTCCCAACCAGCTCTTGCACCAGCCCGTAGGGCAGCCCATCCCCAAGGGCATCCCAGAGGGTCCAATAACAGACCCAGAACACAACTTGTTGTAAATGCTGCTATTCACCATGTTTCATTTTTGCCTTTGATTGGTTATTTTGGGGACAAATCTCTTGCTTTTGCCTTTGCCTCTTGAAATGAGTTTGTATTTAAACTGGGAAATACAATTGTTTGTATTGTGAATTGCGCCATTAATGCTATTTTGATATGGCTTTTGAATAGTGATATGTATGAAGATCTGGTCGGTTTTGCTTTCAACTTTGGGAATTCCTTGCCTTCTGTACATGGGTCTTATCTAATCTCCACCCATTCCGGAATATCATACCTGCCTTTATCTGATCCTGTTATGACCTCACCCCCATGTGATCCCCTTGACCACTAGTCTACCTAATAAGTGATTATTGACTCTTGTCTACTATTTAAGTAGAATCATTTCTCCTAATAAAGACAAGTTTATCCACATTTGTGTTGGCTTTAATATTCTTCAAGCTTTTTCCTTTCATTTTTGCCAAAAGGAATTTCTCATCTTGTATTCCAGGAAATTAAGGTATGTGCCCTTAATTTTTCCCTGAAGGCTAACCCAATGTCAGGAACCCATCTGCTTGGAAACATATCACCCAAAAGATGTATGGCTGCAGATGGATTCAACCCTGTGACTAGAGAACCAATGGGGACAGAGACCATCCCCATATGAAATAATTCCCCAATCAGGCGTTATTGACCCAAAAGGGAATTGAACCTTCCCAAAAGGAAGTAAACACCAAGTTAAACTGAGGAGGAAGGCCAAAGCCAAAGGATGGAATAGGGAAGGAGCAGGAAAACTGGCCCCCATGACTTGTGGCTTCTCTGTAATGGGGGGGTTCTGTGACAGTGGAGTGGTGGTGTACCATACACCTGGTATCATTTGGCGCCATGATTTTTCAAGGTAACTGGGAGGAGATGAACCAGAATTGGCTCTGGTTCCAAGGGATATGCTGGAAGTAAAGGACTGGACAAGGAGCAACCAAACCAACCATTTATACCCAAATGGTCCCCACTGGGAAGACTTGGGTAGTATCATGGTATTGGATTTCAGGACTGGGGAGCAACAAGAATAAATTAACTGATGTAAAGGAAAATGACTTTATTAACTGAACAATTAATAATGCTGAAAAGATGGAGCCTTATATAGGCTGTCAATAGATGTCCAATTTGTAGTTTCAAAGGGGATTTGGGGATAATGTTGGGGGGGGAACTTGGCAGGAGAAGCTTGAACTGGATTACAATTAAAATATAATTATTATTGTTTTTTAAAGAAACCATAGCCCCTTCTGGGCCTCCCCAAACAGCTAGGTGCCATTTTCCCCAGCTGTTTGAGAGGTCCCAGCTTGGGAAGCTTCTGGTGGTTGAACAACCCACCAGAAGGAGAGGCTTTGTTGTTTGGATTAACCAAAACAACTACAGAGCCTTGTTTCTGCTTAACGGAATCAGCTTTTGAAGTGTAAGTGAAATTGAAAAATCCTGAATTGGTCATAAGATCTGATTGGCTGCAGGAAGCCATTTTGCAAGACGCCAAAATTAAATTCAAATTTGAACCACTAACTTTGTTTAGGTGTTCCCCAGTGAGTGAGAGGACCTGAGTTTGATCCCCGTATTGGGCTCAGAAAAGGCCACCAGGCTTGAATCAAGACCCTTTAAAGGTAATTTGGAGCACATACTACTCACTAATAAACCATTTCTAGGTCCTGGAGACAAGTACAATTTAGGGGAAGAGTTCCCAGACCCTGGAAATCTTAGAATTTCCTTGTTGTCAGGAAAAATAGAAGATGCATTCCTGACACCCAAGGCTAGCTTCAAACCTCAAATCTTTTGTTATAAAGATTGCCCGCTGTGTCCTCTTTGATGTTGTCCCCAGGAGCCAAACACAACAAAATGGTGCTCACTACAGGAGCTGCAAGCCCCTTGGTTACCCCGTTCCCACATGCATTCTCTGGCCCTTCCTCCCTTGTTTCTGAAGTTCCCAATCAACCTAAAGTTTCTAGTCTTCCTCTAGAAGAGGACATCACCAATACCCCCTCAACTCCTATGGTAATGGTGTTGTCTCCCAGGCCTGCTTGGGCCCCCCTTCAAGCTTTCTCTCTTAATTATGAGCAAGCTTGTGCTGCTTCCTGCTCCACACAGGCACTGTGGCCATGCACACTATCCCTGGTCTCTGTCCTGGGTATGCTTCCAAAGACCTGTATTACTTCCTCTTGGACTTTGGTCTTCCCCCTGAGCTGATGGAATCAATGGAGACTATTGGCGTGTTAGTTAACTATTTTATCTAACCTGTCTTGGTTCATCATCAATTAGCGCTAGGATTGCAGAACCATCTTTTTACTGCTATAGCCACTGCTGTCTCAACCAATCATACCCAAAATATGGCCTATCAAGAATGGTCTCATAGCCTCTTTGCTTGTATTTCTGATAATCAGTGCAACTTGCTGGCTTTTCAAAAGTATTTAACTTCATTGTTGAAATCCTTTTGCTCCTCAATCCCTGGATATATCAAGGACCAACTATGCAAACTGGATGATCATCAAGCTATGTGGTGTGGACAGATAGAGACAACCCTTCTAAAGTACCGCCAGGATTTTGAGACTTTGGTTATCAAGCTCAACCAATTTCAAGAGCATGTTAATTCCCAACTTGAGTTAGTTGGGACTCATTTTGATACTTGGGGCCACCATCTTCACCATCAATATGGTCTGTATAAGGCTGTTTTAGAAGACTTCTGTATCAAGTACAAAACTATGTTGATGATAGAGTAGCTTCTATTGAAGTGACTCCTCCCACTCCTTCTGTGGAGGTCCTTTCTGCCTTTGAAGCTAAGGTATGGGAAGCCATAGCTGAACTTAAAGGCCACTACTTGATGCCAAGCCTCTGTTCCAAGCCCTTCTCCAGTAGAGCCTATGCCTGACCTGCACATTGCCTTGATAACCAACCAAGTAGCTACCTTGCAAGGAGAGATAGAACATTTGATACAATGCCTCTCTAATTCTGATGATTTGTCCTCCGAGTCTGAAGGTGAAGGGGAAACTGAGGTCACTAGTACTCCTGCTCATGGCAATCATGGTTGTTGCCCTGGTTTGGAAGGCCAACCCCAGGTCAACTGTGCTCTTGCCTTGGATCAGCTAGCAGAAGTAACAAATGATGTTGCTGATAGGCAGGACGTACTGGAAAGAGAGGTAAAAAACCTCTCTTGCTTGACCAAGACAATGAATGGACAGTTTACCCTTTTGACTACTCAAGCAACTTCCCTGGACACTTGTATAAATGGGGTAGCTTGGACAATCACAGTGCAACAGATTAAGATTGATGAATTTGGGGCTGCTGCCGCTACCGCCAGAGATATCAATGGACAGGACAGCTCTATCCTGGATACCTTGGAGGAGAGCTTTTGAATTCTCTGGGCTAGACAATCTGCTGCCAAATCTGAGTTTGAAGGGAACCCCCATACCAATGTTCTTAATCAGGGTGAAAATAGTCAGCCTATCACATTATCTATTGACACCAACTACAAACCCGCGTTCAAGAAAATCTTTGATCCCAAAACCTCTACCATTGCTGCCTTCCTAAAAATTTACAAAACTGCAATGTGTAGGGCTACTGAAAAGCTTAAAAAGGAGCATATTTTTTAACTGCCTGCATCCTATGTGCCAAGAAGTTGTGGTCCCCAAACTCCCTTTTATTGTCACTTGGGAGGACATGAAGTGCCTCCTTATTAAAGAATTTGGAGGAGATCTTGGCTTGGAGGTCAAGAAAGATGCATTTATTTACATTGTCTTTAATCCCAAGAAAGCCCTGGCTGAGTTTGCTGACTGCTTCTATATTGAAGGACAGCAGTTAATCACCAGTTGTCAGTTAATACCCTATGAGGCTTACACAGCATGTTCAAACGCTTTGAAGGTGAATCAGCTTCTGTGCCTTCACTTTAAGGCTCACAAAAATTCTCTTACGTCCATGAAGAGTATTAAGACTCTATTTCAAGACATGCATTTGACCCATGGGGGTACCATGGTTTGCAAAAATAAGGCCAATAACGCTGGAACCACCTCTTGTACTCCTCACATTATGACTCTGGGCTCAAATGGACAGCCTAAGAGACAAGGGTGACACAATTGTGGTCAAATAAGACACCACTCTTGTACCTGTACCAACCCTTGGGCAGAGGGTTGCAATCTGAAGGAACAGGCAGGAAAATAGAGGTCAGCTTAGAGGCAGAGACGCTCTCTGCTGACTAATCCCCCCACATCCTCCTGATTCCCCCTCTGACAAGGAATCTCTCTCTTCAGCTGCCCCAACTATTCTTCACCTGTTCCACAATCTTTTAGTGATTTTGAACCTGAAGATTCTGGCTGCAATGAATCAGATAGTTATGGCTAATCCATGTTAGAAGTCCCAGAAACTGTGTCCATCCCTTACAAGCTTTGTTCAGGGAGAACCACAACTACAACTTGCCTCCCGTCAAGTGAAGCCAAGATCATAGTGGCTTGCCCTTATCTAGACCAGGCACATTGACTTCCTGTCTTGGTGGACTCTTCTAAAGAAGCTGCTGAGCTAGCAGAAGCTCTCTTCCAGAATGTGACTGTACCCCTCCCTTTGCAGACTGTGTACAAGGAAATTTCTGCCTTACAATGCATATTAGCCAAATGGGAGAAAGAGTTGGAAGCTGCACAGGAAGTTCTGGCTGTCTTGCCCCCTTTGGGAAAGATACTACCTGTGTGAAAGTGTCAATCCAGAAGGTTAAAATCAAGGGTATCTTGGACATGGGCTCTCTAGTCAATGTAGTATTTTCCAATCTAATGAAGAAGCTTAAGCTGGTTCCTGACCTCAACTACATTTAATCTTATGGTATTGCTGGAATAGCTCAAACCCAAGCCATTGGTGCCTACTCTTCTCTGCCAATGAGGTTTGGGAAGCTTCTTATTGCGTCCCCTGCTGTTGTCCTAGAAAAAAAAAGCTATGACCTCCTGATTGGTACGCAATTCCTCCAAGAATATAATGGAATTGTAAACCTTTGAGATGGGTACCTATTGCTCTTAGGATACAAGGTCCCTTTAATTTTTGAAGAACCTCCTCCCATACCTGGCAAACACCTTAAGACTTGTGTTCTAGAGTACCCCACGGGTATCTTCTTGCTCAAGTACAGAACTAATTCCTCCAATATGTGTTCCCCTCCTCCTTCCTGTCTTTCTAAGGAAGGTGTGCCTCTTCTTGCCCTGCAGCTATTTCTATCCCCCCAGGCTCCCAAGTGATTATAGATTCCCAGATATCTTATGAACTACCTGATAAATTATTCCTGGAACTATACTCTCCTGAGTCTCTCAGCTGAAAAGAGCCTCAATTATGCCCTGTGATCTTAGGCTAAGCCCATAAGCTTGACTCTTTCTGGGTTGGACCTTGTGAAGTCACCTTCAATAAGGGCGCCAAGTATACCGTGAAGCTGCTGTTTTCTGGCCACCCTTTTGCCCGAGTTATTCCAAATTCCTCCACAAATATCAACTCCCTGTGTTCAATCTTGAGGGGGAGGTGTTGTAAATTGTGCCATTAATGCTATTTTGATATGGCTTTTGAATAGTGATATGTGCAAAGATCTGGTTGGTTTCACTTTCAAATTTGGGAATTTCTTGCCTTCTGTACATGGGTCTGATCCAATCTCCACCTATTCCAGAATATCATACCTGCCTTTGTCTGATCCTGGTATTACCTCACCCCCACGTGACCTCCTCTGCCACTCTGTCTACCTAATCAATGATCATTGACCCTTGTCTACTATTTAATTAGAATCATTTCTCCTAATAAAGACAAGTTTATCCACATTTGTGTTGGCTTTAATATTCTTCAAGCTTTTTCCTTTCATTTTTGCCAAAAGTAATTTCTCATCTTGTATTCCAGGAAATTAATGTATGTGCCCTTAATTTTGCCCTAAAGGCTAACCCAAGGCTAGCTTCAAACTCAAATCTTTTTTATAAAGATTTCCCGTCATGTCCTTCTGGATGTTGTCCTCAGGAGCCAAACACAACAGTTTAGTTTCCTGATTCTTTGTAGCTTTCTTTCCTCACTCATGCTTGTGGCAAGTGATCCTACTGTACATGTACTGTTTTGTGGTAAAGCTACACAGTATATATTTTATTTCATGTTCACCGATAAAGATTCTGTTCAATTCACATTTTTGTCTTTGTTTCTTCACGTACTTTGGTGCCTCTCTAGCCACGTCTAGTAGATATTATTCAATCAGGGCCACAAGTTAATTGCATAGCCTTTCCTTCCATCTAACCAAGACTTAGTATAAATCTAATCCTAAGGTTAGGATTCCTCATTGTGTGTCTGTGCCGTGCCTCAGAATACAACAAAAATGGTGCCCATTACAGGGGCTTTAAACCCCTTGGGTATTTCTTTACAACCACATTTTCAGGTCCTTTGCCTCCTCCTATACAAGAGCCAACTTCACCTGAAATCACCAGTCCTCCTATTGAGGAAGACATTGCAGACCCACCTATTGTCCCTACTGTACTGAACCTCAGGAACAGCTCCCGCCTAGTGGCCTACCCCTTGGGTACCCCTGACTTGGAACAAGTCATGGCAGTAGCCCTTGAGATAGCCTGTGATGGGGCCATCCCTTGCCTCCAGCTTCAGTTCAATTGGGAAGAATACTAAAAATTGATTGTAGCACCTCAACTTCCCCAGCATCTCCTCTCAGTGGCTGACTCTGCTGAAAATCTATTGTCTTTCTTTTTACAACCTGCCTCAGCCCATCATCAAATGGTATTAGGGCTTCATGTTCAGGAAATTTCATTGCTGCAAGTTGCTGTCACCCATCACTGGGATCAGTTTGCAGCCTACCAGCAGTGGATTTATTCCCTGTTTTCCTTAGTATCTAACAATCAGTGTGACTCTGTCACCTCCCAGTCTTTTTTGGTCACTTTCATTGAGAGAATGTGCTAATCCATCCCCAATTATGTCAGAGAGCGCCTTCATGAGTTCCACTAACTGGAACAGCCTTGGCGTACCCAAGTAGATTCTACCTCAAATGCCTACCTCCCCTATTTCAAACGGCTTATACAGCAGCTCAATGTGTTCAGTGCTTATTCCTTTGATCAATAACAACAAGTGGTAGACCTTGCTGCCAGAGGCCTCTGCAAGTTCAATGAAGATTTTGACTAAGAAAGGGCTGCCACTGCTGCTGCCATTGCCAAACTCCAGAATCAAGTGAATGAGTTGTCTACACCCAAACCAGATTTCCTCCCTTCTCCCCATCTGAAAATCTGATGGACAGAGAACATAAACTATGGGAAGCTATTCAAGAGCTACAAGCATCCGCCTGCAGTCAGGGACGCTCTGCACAATTGCCACAGCCGGATCCTCAGGTGCTTGCCTTAACAACCCAAGTTGTTGAGCTACATCAAGAAGTTGCCGCTTTATGCAAGATTGTGGCAACTGCTGCTAGTCCAACTGAGGTTGTCAATGAAGATGGCTGATGTTCAGGACTCTCAGGAACCCCCCAAATCTACTGTGCTAGAGAGTTGATTGCTCTAGTCAATGAATTGGACCTTATGAAGCGGGATCAATCCAGCCTTGACAAGGATGTCCAGAAAATGAATGAGTTAATTGATTCATTAAATGACAGGTTTTCCTCTTGCCTCTATGTGAGACCTTTGTTGACCTCCTGGCTGGCTGAGCTTTCTACTGTGGTAACAACACAAGGCCAACACCTAGATGTTGCTGAGCAACAGGCCACCTTAGCCAATAATATTGGTGCCCACACTTCTGAGACCTTGACTACTCTTGAGGAGAGTGTTTTCCAGCTGTGGGCTAGACAGCCCCCCTTCAAATCTGTAGCCAATTTCTCCCCTCATATAAAAGTACTTGATAGCAAAAAATAATGGCCCAACCCCTGAAGCACATTTCAAGCCTACCTTTAAGCAAGTCTTTTACCCTAAGATATCCACAATTGCATCTTTCCTGACTATCTATGAAACTGCCATGTGAAGAGCCTCTGATGAGGTTAAGAAGGAGCACATCCTGACCTGCCTACACCTGACCTGTCAGAAATTGGTAGTTCCAGAGCTGCTCACCATTGAGACTTGGGACAAGATGAAGCAGCTTCTGATTGATGAGTTTGGTGACAACCTTAGTCTGGAAGTGAAAAAGGACGCTTTTGTGCACATTGCCTTTAAACCCAAGGAGACTCTGGCCAAATTTTCAGACAGATTCTACATGAAAGGACAGCAATTAATAACCAGCAGACAGTTGACAACGCATGAAGTGTACATGGCTTGCACTCAAGCCCTCAAAGTTAATCAGCTTCTGTGTCTCCACTTTAAGGCTCACAAGGTCATTCTTTCCTCTATGAAGAGTATAAAGATGCTGTTGCAGGATATGCACCTTACCCACTCTGGGGCAGTTGTGCAGGAGAATTGATCTGCTTCCAATTCTGGCTCTTCTTCCCATGGCCCTTGTATCCTTGCCATGAACTTTCAGAATCCTCCTAGACGTCAAGGTTGTCATAACTGTGGCCAAATAGGTCACCACTCTTGAGTCTGTACCAATCCTTGGGTTGAAGGAGCTGATCCCAAGGAGCAGGCAGGAAAAGAACAGTCAACCTAGAGGTAGAGACGCTCTTGGTTGACAATCCTTCCCAGTCTCCTCCAATTCCCCCCTTCATAGCAGACTCCAAGCCTGCTGATACTGAGGCTCCTCCCATTCTGCTGCTGTTCCACAATATCTCTGATGATTCTGACATGGATGATTCAGATATTGAAAATTCTGACACCTATGGGTATTCAGTTCTTGTGGTTCCTGATACTATTGCAGTCCCCTATAAGTTACAATCTGGAAAAGCTATAATGACTGTCAAGACTTTGCCCAAAGCCAAAGAGGTTGTATCTTGTCCATACCTCACTTAAGTCAAGAAGTCTCCTGTACTTATGGAATCTTCCAAAGAAGCAGCTAAAGTATCTGATACTTTTTCAAGAATTTTTCAGTCTTGCTTCCTCTCCAGACTGTCTATCAGGAGTTTCCAGGCTTTAAATGCATGATTAAAAAATGGGACAAAGAGCTAGCAGAAGCCCAGGACATTCTGGTTGTCCTCTCTCCCTTTGGTTGCACTATCACTTGTGTGAAAATATCCATCCAAAAGGAGAAAATCATGGCTGTCTTAGACACTAGATCTCCTGTTAATGTTGTTTCCTCAAAGCTAGCCAAGAAGCTCAGACTTGCCCCTGACCTTAACTATCATCAGTTGTATGGTACAGCTGGGCTATCTATGACTCGCACTATAGGGGCCTATTCTGCTCTTCCTATGCGGTTTGGCAAGCTACTCCTAGATGTGCCTGCCGTAGTCCTGGAGAACAAGATTTATGCCCTTCTAGTTGGTACCCAATCCTTAGGGAGTACAATGGGATCATCAACTTAAAAGATAGGTATTTCTCTATCTTAGGGTATTGTGACCGTACTACAGTCACTGCTGAGTATTTAGCCAAATAAATGCTCCAAAATATAAAGATGTTCTGTTTTTGCTGTTTATCACATATAGATAGGTTTGTTTGGAATTCTTGAGGGAAATATTCCTAGAAACTGGATATCTATGTTTAATAAAAGAACAGAATATGGATGTTTAGTTAGGTTAGGCTAACTAAAAGAATTGAGGCAAGATTGGCCAAATCAATCTTGGAGACTAGGCATCTCAAAAATGGGTTGATTAATCAGGAAGATTAATTAATAAATATGGGATATAATTAATGAGGATTTAATTATATTAAAATGGTTTTGACTTTGTCAAGAAGTTTGGTTAAGGTTAACCATGGAAAACCCCCCAGAATTAGGGTTAAAAGCGCCGTGTCAGCAAATTTATTGGATTAGAAGCGCTGCCGCGCCGCCTAATGAATTCAAGATGCGCCAAGGCGCCGCTATCAAATTTTCTCAGGCGCTGCGGCGCCGCCTGGGGAAATTGCTGGGCGCCGCGGTTTGAGTTTTGAAGCAGTTTAATGGGGTTTAAAGGCAAAAAACCATTAAATGCAAAAATAACTAAATAAAGGCAAGGGTGCCTAGGAATTCAGGCTTGATCAGCTGGTTCCCAGTTAGAACACTGATAGCTGAGTTTAGGATGTGCAATCCACAGGGTTTTGGCGCTGAGAGCTGGGGAAGCTCCATGCCAAATTGGTACATTGGGTTGAATGGAGTCAGGTGACTTCTGCCCATTGTAGGTCAATTCTCATAGGTTGAGAATTGTTGGTGATCTTTCAGGTAAAGATCTATGTTGGATGACTTGAATGTCATTTGCCACGTGACGCAAATCATTGGTTGATTCAGGAACCAGATGGGTTTTCAGCCGTGTATGCCCTGAATGGTATATAAGCAAAAACAGTTAAACATTAATAAATTATATTTATTGTTGGATTTGAGGCTTTCCCCTCACCTATTTTTCAATTGTCATGCCTTCTTTGTTAAAATTTGAGAGAGCCAAGTTTGGGGTCCTTTGTGTGGAAACCGCTGCTGCAAAAAAGGAGGTTCCTACAAGTACATTGGAAGAAGCTTGGACCAGCCTTGAGGTCACTAAGACTGTTCCTGCTGAATCTTTAGTAGAAGTAAAGGCTGCGTTTGAAGAGCTGTATTCCAATTACTTTGCAAAGGAAGGGACTCCCGCCCAAGGGAACCAAATTTATGCTTGGGATGCTTGGAACTTGTTGGTAGGATGGGATGAAATCTTGCAACAAGTAAAAGAGATGGCAAATTGTGAAATTGAGGCGTTGAGAGCATGAGAGGAAAAAAAGCATTAAAATCATGGCTCGTTGGCAGGATGACAATAAAGTGTTATCTGAGAAAATTGCCTCCCTGGAGGCAAAGCTCCTCAAAGCTTTGTCCCAGGAAGGTAACATCAATAAGAGTCAAGGGCAGGATAATGGTAGGCTGGACTGGTTAAGCCTGGATCTGTCACAGGTATGAGGTCCCTTTAATCTTTGAGGAGCCTGTCAAAGTTCCTGGGAAACGGCTCAAGACATGTGCTTTAGAATAACTAACTGGTGTCTTCACTCTAAAATACTGTACCCACTCATCCAACATAAAGCGTCCTCTTATGGCTTGCCCTGCATCTGAAGGGATTCCTTTCCTGGCCACTTCTGCTGTGATTATTCCCCCTGGATCCCAAGCTATCATAGACTCTCAGATATCATATGAGTTACCTGAGTGCACATTCTTGGAGCTGTACTCTCCTCTCTTGCTAGGCCGCAACAAACCCTACCTCTGCCCAGGGATCTTAGACGTCTCTCATAAATACCCTGTTCAATTGCTGGTTTCTAACTTAACCTCTCTCCCCATACATGTGTCTAGAGGGCAGGTTGTTGGCTATTACAAGTTCTTAAATGCTCCTGATGTCCTATCACTACATCCCTTTGGTACGTTCCAGGACTTTAATTTACCAGAAGACAAACCTCAGGTCCTATCCTTGTTTGCTGCTCAAGACTTCCTGCAGCTATCCCCGGTTTAACAGACGGAAGTGCTTAAGTTGCTAGATCAGTTTTCAGATATCTTTGCTAAAGATAGCACTGATTATGATCTAGCCAAAGGTGTCATTCACCAGATTGATACTGGTGACGCTCCCCCCTTCTGCGCTAAACCATATTGCCATAGTTGTGTAGAGGACGCCCAGGTATCTAAAGAGCTCAAACAACTGTTAGACGCTGGGCTGCTGGCGCCTTCCCAAAGTCCTTGGGCATCTCTGTTACTCATCTTAAAGAAGAATAATGGAGGTCATTGGATTGTGATGGACTACTGACAATTGAATTCTTTGACCAAGAAATACTTGTATCCCTTGCCGCGTATTGATGATGCTCTCCAACGTCTTGAAGGCTCTAAGTTTTTCTCTGCAATGGATCTGGCATCCAGATACTGGCAAGTTGACCTATTGCCCAAGGATCTCCAAAAAGCTGCACTCATTACATCTAAGGGGCTGTTTGAGCCTACTTGCATGCCACAGGGACTCTGCAATGCTCTGGCCACCTTCCAAAGGGCCATGGACACCATTCTACGTGATTTGAAGCTCTTGTGTGTCCTAGTATACTTAGATGATATACTGTATTTAGTGCTACCTTTACCAACCACCTGGCCCATCTCAAGGAAGTATTCATAAAGATTTGAGAGGCTGGTCTTAAGTTAAAACCATCCAAGTGTGCTTTCTTCAAGGAACGCCTTGAATTCTTTGGTCATGAGGTGACCCAGACAGGAATTTGCCCCATGACCAAGAAAGTTGAGGCCATTTAAAAAATGCTTCCGCCCACCAACCTGCAAGAAGTTCAAGTCTTTCTGGACATGATGGGTTACTACAGAAAATTCATCCCTGACTCTGCCAACACTAGCAAACCTTTAGTCTAACTGTTGTGTAATGTCCCTTTTTAATGGACTGTTAGCCAGCAACAGGCCTTTGAGACCCTCAAGCAAAAACTCAAAGAGGCTCCCTTCCTAGTATATCCTGACTACAATAAGTAATTCATCTTATATACTGATGCTAGTGACCTGGCTATTGGGGCTATCTTGGCTCAACTAGATGACAAAGGAGTGGATCACCCTGTAGCATATACTTTTTGTGTCCTTAAAAAACATGAGAAGAACTATAGTGTCACAGAGAAAGAATGCCTTGCCATATTGCATGCTGTCAAAAAATTATGACATTATGTATATGGCACCCATTTCACTGTGGTCACTGACCATGCCTTGTTCAAGTGGCTGCAGCAGCTCAAGGAACCAGAAGGACAAATCACTAGATGGGCCCTTTTCCTGCAGGGCTATGACTTCACTGTTCTACATTGTCCTGGGATTTAATATCAAAACGCTGATGGATTGTCCAGAATGCCTATCCTTGCTCTACACCCTGCTAAAGCCAATCAACTATATAAACTAATTGGGCACCCTTCTTCTTGGGAGAGCAAGACAGAAGAAGTTCAGACTTCCATGTCCAAGCTATCTGAGGACACTCTTGTTTGCAACAACCAGCTCTTAAAAATGGTGTGAGAACAATACCTGCCTTATGTATGGCCTAGTCTTTGCCTTTTGCTGGTGCTCCAAGCTCATAAAAAACCTGGACATAGAGGCATTGCCAAGACCCATGACTGGCTCCAGAAAAATTATTTCTGGGAGAACCTCTGCCTGCTGATTCCAGGTGTCATTGCTAGTTGCCATGACTGCTAGCCCCATCAACCTTGATCTGCCTCTCACAAGTTCAAGCTAGTCCCCCCTCAACACGCCTTTCATACTGTCAGCATTGACGCTGTAGGGCCTCTCCCCTGTTCTTGCTCTGGTTGCCGCTTCATCCTAATTGCTGTTGATCATTTCAGCAAGTGGTCAGAATCTCGCCCTATTAAGTACATCACTTCCAAGACAACTGCTGCCTTTCTGTTGCAAGACATATTCTATTGGCATGGCTGCCCTCAAGTGTTGTTGTCCAACAATGGGACTAACTTTAACGCTTAGTTAGTGACCTCTGTTTTCAAGACCTTGGGATCTCACCAGTCTTTCTCTGCCCCCTATTACCCTTCTACCAACAGAGCATTTGAGTGTGCAAATTTAACTCTGGTTTCTATCATGAGGAAACTCACTTACTCTGACGCTGCAAACTGGGATTTATACTTACCTGCTGCTCTCTTTGCTTATTGCCTCAGTAAACATCATGTCACTGGGTATCCCCTCTTTGCTATTCTTTATGGACGTTAGGCCACCACTCTGTTGCTCTTGGGGCCCCCCTACTCTCTTCTGATAAGGCTATGAATCCTTATGACCATATCAAAGATCTAGTCAACTACATAATTGACATACAGGCCACAGCATATACCTCTGTATATAAGACCAAGATGCTCAAGCTCTCTCCTGACAATGCTGGATGTTCCCCTTTGCCTGAGTTCAATATTGGAGATCATGTTCTCTACTATCAGCATAGAGTAGGAGGACGCGCTCATAAGCTAGATATGTTATGGGTTGGGCCTCTAGAAGTGATCTTCAAATTAGGATCAGAGTACACTGTGAAACTTCTCTCTGGTGGTTGTCTGTTTGCCCAAGTACATGCCAAGTTCCTCCGCAAGTACTACCCCCTAAGGCCAATCTAGTGGGGGGCAATGTAGTGATTGATGCCATTCACCATGTTTAAATTTTGCCTTTGATGGGTTATTTTGAGGACAAATCTATTGCTTTTGCCTCTTGAAATGAGTTTGTATCTAACCTGGGAAATAAAATTGTTTGGTTTCCGGATTCTTTGCAGCTTGCTTGCCCCACTCATGCTTGTGGCATGTGATCCTACTGTCCATGTACTGTTTTGTGGTAAAGCTACACAGTATATATTCCAAATCTTTTTACCCAATAAAATTTAAGTTATATTCACATTTTTTTCTTTGTGTTTCCCAGTACTTTGGCGCCTCTCTCTAGCCACAACTAGTAGAGATTATTCATTCATGGCCACAAGGTAATTTCATAGCCTTCCCTTCCATCTAATCAAGACTTAGTACAAATCCAATCCTAAGGTTAGGATTCCCTGTTGTGTGTCTGTGCCGCGCCTCAGAACACAACAAAGGGGCTGTGTTTGGGTACTAAAAAGAATGTGTTTTGGGTCTAGAAACACAGCATAGTAAATATATAATTTTATAAAAATAAACTGAACATAAAGAATAAATCAAACTATAAACAAAGAGAAAATGAACAATCAAAATTCAAAATAAAGATAATATATGTAAGGTCTCATGGTCTGGGGAAGATAATTATAAACTAAAGCCTTTAACCCAGTGATGTTTATATTAGTCAAATACAAAAAGGTGGGCAAGGTCTGCAATAGCAGCTGAACTAAGGCTCCTAAGAGCTTATACAAGGTAAAATAAGGACTAAGAAATTTTATTAACCCTAAGAAGATAAAATAGAGGCCATTCTTAATGACAATAATTTAGTTAAAAAGTCAATCTCTAATTCTGGAAAATGGTCTGCACTAGAAGGAGTATTAAAGCTATCAACAATTGAATTGTGGGTGCTATTATAAAAACTACCTAACTGGTGAAGAATAAAGTCAAAAGGAATCATGGGACCAATATTTAAACTAAGACTAAAAATTTGAAGAAGAACACAAGCCACAAAACCTAACAATTACTTTTTTGGAGTGCAAGTCAAACAATCTCAACTTATTGTTGAGACTGGAAAAACCAATCCTTATATTGTGCTTTGTTTGTGAAATGCAAGAATTGAGGTGAAAATTTCAACCATATTTGGTTAGGAAACCTTTCTGAAAAATAGAGGTTGGGAAAATCAGATATTGTCAGTTTAACTTAGATAAGTTAAACTAAGTAAAGGAGAGCTGGAAGGAGAAGAAGGAAAGGTTACGACATTGCTTGATAACTCAAGAATGAGCAAGAGGCAAGCAAAAGGTAAGCAAGTTTAGAACTAGTTAAAATTAACCTAATGTTAGGTTCCGAGTTCAAGAATTGTCTAGTGATAAAGGTAAGCTTCAAAACTTAAACTAACTGTAAAAATAGATAGGATTTGGCCAGTCAAGTAAGGAAAAAGGAGGAAAGGTTTTGGAGAGCAAATTAAGTGAAAATAACCAATATAGAGGACTCAAAAATAAAGTTGGTGTTTAAGAAAAGAATACTATCAGCTAAAATAGAAAAGGAGAATCCTGACAATATAAATACAAAATGTTTGGTAGCAAGGAGTTTATGGGGAGAGGAAGAGTGATGCCTAATAGGCAGAATAGCGCAGAAAGGAAGGTGTAGAGGCAGTGCTGGCCTGGGGGTCTGTGATTGGGTGGGTGGGGCTGGTAGGTGGGGGTGGGGGTGGCAGGGATGGAGGCAGGATGATTGACTCTGATAGCCATCATATACTGCACATTGTACTCCTCATTAATCATTACTGTGATTGGCTGGAGGGTGGCTGTGGCATGGGGTGAGAGGTGATTGTTTTTCTGTGATTGGTTGCCCATATTCACATGGAAGACAATTTGGGCAAACAAGTCTGCCACCATCTGGCAACCAAAGAGAGACTTGTGGTAAAGGACCTCAAGATAATGATCATTAAAAGCCTGAGGGCGGCGCTCCTGGAGTGTTTCTCTAATGCTAAAGAAAACAACATCACCCAGATGGATGTCTGCGTGGCTGGCAGGGTAGACAGAGGCCTGGTGCCCGCATCCTTTGATTGCCTCAAGGGCAGTGGAGCTACCCTCCATCTGGTGACTCAAGAAAAGCCTGTGTATGGAATTTGATCTATCCCAGGAGTCAAGTAATTCACCAAGGATAAGGCCATAATTGTAGCCATTGGTGAAATCTAGGTTTGTATAATATTAGACAAATCCCTTGGCCAAAACATCCAGAAATGCACCAATGAATGTCCCCTTCTTGACCTTCTTCCTCCCTTTTTGGGTGGCAGCTCTTCCTTGCACACCAAAATTGTCAAAAGCTATTGATGGCTTGTAGTAGTAGATGAATATGATGTCATCTGATAGGCTTTTCAAGCATTGGGACAGAGTTGATTCAATGACCTGATCATATGGGGAATCCTCAGCGCCATCCCATTGATTGCCAGCAACATTGGTGTCGTGAATTGGGCCTTATGGGCGTCTTGGGGATGAACGTCTATAGTGCTAGCTTGGGAGAGTATGGTTTCAGGCCTATACACAAATTAATACAAGTCTTAAAGACTCTGAAGTCTTTACCCTTAAATCTAAGGTAACAACTAAGTAGAGTGTAAAAGCAAGTAAATAATGTGTGAAAGTATAAAAGTATATCTTTTATTTAGAAAGAAGGGAAGTTTATATACTATACTGGCTGCACAATGAATGCAGGAGTGTTATTAACACCTGCACCATTGTCAGGAACATTACAGGATCTTCTGGTGTCCACCAGGCTCTTGCATCCATGTTCTTTCCATCTTGGGATGATCCAGACAATCCAACAGAGAAGAGTGGATGCACATTACCCCAGAGTGGCTGCAGCTTGCAGCTGCCCATTGCGGAAGCTGCTTTCAGTTCCCAAACTCAATCTAACTGGATGTAACAGGTCGTCTGAATGATTGTAACATCCAAGATATAATTATAATTGCAAATCCGTCAGATCCGACGGATTTGGGTGCAAATCAATTAACCTTGACTACCAGGATTAATTCCACTGATAGCCTTTACCATTCTAATATGCACCTAATTTACGACATTTCCCACCACTAGAATGGGCAAAGGTTATAAATTGAGGGTACTGGACTCAAGGGCTGAATATTTCAGGCAATTATTCCAATAAATCCTTTTTCATTGTATATTGCCTTATTCCTTTCTTTCTCTGCAATCTGGACAACAACTCATGACATTTTTTCACTGGGTTTTCTTTTTCTGGATTGTTGTCCTAAAGGGGGTTTACTCATGAGTACTAGGAGCAGCACACATGTATTGAGTGTGTACTCTAGTAATTAAGTGGCCAGTATTTGGATCCTTAGTGTAGTTCTCAGGATCCATTTTCTGGTTGGTCTTAATATGCCCTTGCCATAGCATGACAAGTGTGTTCTCACATCCATACTTTCTATTACTATAGAAGTATACAGCATCACCCACCTTGTACAAGGGGAGGATAAGATGGCTATTGAAAGCGTGGTCTACATCCTTCTTCTTGATGTTCAACTTGGCATGATAGGCTTCAGCCTCTGTATTGATCAAGACCTGGGGCAACTTCTGGAGGTAGGCTTCTGGGGTGACAGACGGTCTAGGCTTCATCAGGGAGAACAGGCAGCAAGGCAAGTCAGGTGGCTGTTCATGGGAGTGTTGAAGGAGTGGCTTGTCAGAAGTTATGAAGTACCTAATTTTAAGTACCATGGCAGGATGATAGAGCACTCCATTACATGCATTTGTGGTCTTGTTGTTGTGGGAGGTCATAAATTCCTGATAGTGATCCTGTTTGGATAGCGCTCTCTGTATGGAAACATGTCATGTGGGTCCTTGATCAACAATCACTAAGTCCAGTTGCAAGGAGGCACATATGTTAGCTATCCAAAGGTACTTGTATTCCATGAATAGACAATCATCTTTTACATTTGCACTCACCAAAGAGTTCTCTAGAGCAGAATGTGCTATGATGATCTCCTCCCCCCACAAAGACAGGTCAGTCAGTGGGTTAAAGTGCATCTCATCATGTACAAAAGCAACAAGGGCAATGACTGGCAGTCTTGAGAGGCAGTCTTCCTTTTGTGTTGCTTTACCAGAATAGTACAGGGCAATCTTCTCATCTGGATCTGCTTCAGTAGGGAGGTGTTCTCTTCCAACCATATGATAGCTTCTTTGATAAAAGTTTGGATCTTCAGAGCAATAACTAATGGAGAGTTAATAGATACTATCTTCTTTTTGAGACAGTACATAACCCATGTCTGTGAGGATGAGAATGTTATGTTCAACAGAGGTCTTGAGGAGGATAAGATATAAGAAAGAGGCACACATCATTGTTCTCTTCAGTTCATCAAGGGCAACTTGGAAGGCAGCAGCAGTAATGATCAATCCAGGCTTTATACTGGTGAACTGTATCACCTCTTCTTCAATGTGGATGATGTCTTCTCTTGAACCTCAGAAGGCAAGCATGGTTTCCAGTAGCAATGCTTCTGTAACTGAGCAAGGGTCTTTTGTATTCCTCCATGTCCTGTAGCTTTGTATGAGGCAACTACAGAGTCTGTTCTGAGTGAGAGGCATACATATGGCAACCAGTTATCCTTGTAGAGCTTAAAGAGTTGTCCATCTTTAACTTTGGTGTCCAATGAAAGCTTCTTAAGAACACTTTGGATTTCAGTGGGCTCTTCCTCCCACAAAGATTAGTCAACCAGTAGTTTGTCATAAAGCTCATCAGCAATAGAGGACACAAGAGCAACAGTAGGCAGAGGTAAGTCCTGGGGCTCTTGCATCTCATCAGGGTGGAGAATTTCAGCCTTGGAGTCTTTTTTGCAATGGGGTAGAGCAAGAAGAGGGATGAAAGAAGATCCATGTGGGTTGGTGCCAGGATCTTCAGGAGGCAAAGGTTCAGGCAGAGAAAAGTGAGGCACTACTATCTTTTCAACCAATGATTCTTTCTCAACTTGGCTGATTGGAAATACCACTGATTCTGCTTCTTGAAGATCTTTCTCAGTCTCTTCATCTTTGCTACAACACTCAGAGGACAAGGGAATCAATGATTGATCCTTATCTTGGCTGCATCTTATCTCCTCTGGCTCTGTTAGAGAAGGTACTTCATCATCCTTAAAGTCTCACATGTCATTGGAACAGACTTTTGCTCTAGTCAGATCAACTTTAGCACAGGATTGATGATCTTCACAAGGAAAGTGTCCAGGTTTGATATATCCATCTGTGATACCAGGGGAAGAGAATTGTCCAGGGTTGACTTCAGTCAGGGCAAGGCTTCCAAAAGATTCCAAGTGATACTCTTTAGAAAGCCATTTATCTTCAATTCCTTTTATTCAACAGGATTTGTTGTGAAGCTGTAGGATGAAGCTTGGTTCTTCAGGAGGCAAGGATTTTGATAGAGAAAGGAGAGGTACTGTTAAATTTCAGCCAAGGATCTGTACTCAACTTGGCTGATTATCAGTTCTAATACTTTCTCTTCTTGTGAAGCCTTATCATCTTCAGAGACTTTCTCATCTTTGAAGCAATCTCCAGCTCCAATAGAGAAGGGCTTGGCAGTTCCAGGATCTTCAGGAGGCAAAGGTTCAGGCAGAGAGAGAGGAGGCTTTTGGAAGGTATAAAGTCCAACTATCTTAACTTCATGGAGGACAACATCATCATCCTTAGCTGAATCTTCACCTCTGATAAGATGATTAACAGGAGAGGGTTCCAACAGATCCAGAGAAATTAATGCTATAGGTGCAGCCAAGGATGTACCTTTATCCTTGCTGATTAGCACCTCCATGGAATTTACTTCATGGACCAAATCCTGTTTCTTTTCACTGTACTCTTTTTGAATGATTGGTGATTTGGTGGGCTCCACTTCAGTAAGAGATTCTTTAGGTTCAAAGATATTCTCTACAAATTCCACTTGATCCTTTTCTGTAAGGTATTGAGCCTCACTAACTTGATTGACTTTGCAATCCAAAGAATCAGGATGTTTAACCTTGTTCAATGATCCAGCAATAGGAGTATTGGGTGACTCAGGGCTATTTCTGGAACCATTAGAGTTTTCAGAAGCATCCAAATGGCAGTCCTGAGGTGTGCTAGTGCTTCTCAAACCATTGAGGGGGCTGGCTTTGGTACAAACTTGTGGGTAGTGGAGTTTTTGCGTTATCACTCTTTGGAGGTACTGATAGGAGTAACTGAATCCAAGGTAGGGCATAATAGTATCAAAGGAATTTTGACACAAGCTGTTGAGCAGATATTTTATATTCTGCTCTTCAGTATAAACAACAGTAAAGATTTCCACTTTATCCAAGAAGGCAAGTACATCTTCACCAAAGTAGAAGTCAGGAAGAGAGCTATTCCCTCCCAGGGCTGAAACAGGACCACAGCAGGGGTGTCCTGCAGGTTCAGTGTATCTGGTAGGATACATATTGGAGTGAGCACCAATGTCGTGAATTGGGCCTTATGGGTGTCTTGGGGATGAACGTCTATAGTGCTAGCTTGGGAGAGTATGGTTTCAGGCCTATACACAAATTAATACAAGTCTTAAAGACTCTGAAGTCTTTACCCTTAAATCTAAGATAACAAATAAGTAGAGTGTAAAAGCAAGTAAATAATGTGTGAAAGTATAAAAGTATATCTTTTATTTAGAAAGAAGGAAATTTTATATACTATACTGGCTGCACAATAGATGCAGGAGTGTTATTAACACCTGCACCATTGTCAGGAACATTACAGGATCTTCTGGTGTCCACCAGGCTCTTGCATCCATGTTCTTTCCATCTTGGGATGATCCAGACAATACAACGGAAAAAATGGATGCACATTACCCCAGAGTGGCTGCAGCTTGCAGCTGCCAATTACAGAAGCTACTTTCAGTTCCCAAACTCAATCTAACTGGATGTAACAGGTCGTCTGAATGATTGTAACATCCAAGATATAATTGGAATTGCAAATCTGTCAGATCTGATGGATTTGGGTGCAAATCAATTAACCTTGACTACCAGGATTAATTCCACTGATAGCCTTGACCATTCTAATATGCACCTAATTTACAGCAATTGGTAATAACCCTGATTGAAGCACCCTTTCGGTGCATTCAGAGCTGCACCATGTGCTTGAAAACCCATATGCTATGGTGTGTAAGTTGTTTACAGACCTGAGTCAAGGGAAGCTTGGGGTCCCGCTGCAATAGATCAAGCATGATTGGGTATGCCTCATTGATTTGGGACTTGGGGGCCTTCTTGGGCTTCTTGGCCCTCTCAATCAAATTCCCCTTATTCATTAAGGTATTTTATTCCCACATTATTGTGGCTTGGGTGAATTGCAATTGGGTTGCAATCTGATCCTAGAACAGACCCTGCAGGTTCAGTGCCACAATTTCCTGGAGAATCTGAGCAGTAATGATTCTGCGTTTGGGGTGCTGGGCTGGGGGAGCTGAAGCCTGATTGGTTGTAGGGGGGCAGGTTGGCTTGTGATGGGAAGTTGTTCTAAATCAAGGTTGTCATCCTGATTGGTTATTTAATGGACAGCTTGTGCGTGGGTGGGTAAAGAGTGGGGCAGAGCTAGACGCAAAGTGACTATTGAACAAGTCAAAGCCATATGGGTTGGGGGTCAGGTACAGGCCAGCTTCCTTGTTACCTGCCTCAAAGGCTTGGGTGTAAACAGGTGCCTCCACATCCTGAGCCTCGCCTCCATTGAAGCTGGCTTGGCTGCTGGCGCCGTCAAAAATGTTGCTGTTAAAAACCATATTGAACTAAAACCTAGGATAAAATCACTAAAAGTAGAAGTTTAAAATTTTATAATTTATTTTTATTGTAATCACCATTCCATATTTGAAAGGTTCTTAAAACCATTATACACAAATCAGGAGCTATGAAAATGAATAAAATGCCTCTTTTCCTAAATTGGATAGCTGTTGATTGGCTGTAAAACTGTTATTTTTCTATTTTAGGCTGCTCATACTACATATCTTGTATGACTTCATTTTGTTTCATGTTTGCAGAATCTCACTTCTAGATTGCTCAAATTTTGTTTCATTTTAGTCCTTCTGTTGGTGCCTCAGTTGAATCCTGATTGGATTATAATATACTCCAGAACAGCATCAATTCATCTCACTTGTTGTGTCAGTTCATTTTGTTTGTGGTTTAAACTACACTGCTTGATATTTGATATAATTTCATATAATGGGCTAGTGAAAATTTATTTTTTGTTTGACAGTTCATTTATTAACCAAAAACATTTGAATTATTTGAATCCTGAATCTTGTGGAACTTGGATTTCATTTACATCTGAAATCATTTTGTTTAAATCTGAGGTATGTTCGGTTGTCGCAATAGCTTTTTAAACTACTGTATAATTATTTTTGCTAGTGCTACACCAAAGCCCAGAGATCAACTATATAAAATATTTGGTTACATCAACCCTTTAAATTTACCTGAGCGTCACTTTTAATAAAGGCCTTCTGTTAGTTCAATATCCGTTTTCTAGCATTTGTTAATCATAATAACAGTAGTTTATGCTACTATGATAGCGTTAACGTCAAATTCGATGAATTTGAACGAATTGGTCAACGCTATTTGACCACTACAAAAGTGGATTTGCTAAGACCAAATAAACTGTTCTTTGGCC
Organism: Entomophthora muscae; assembly: GCA_014839935.2. Taxonomy (NCBI): domain Eukaryota; kingdom Fungi; phylum Entomophthoromycota; class Entomophthoromycetes; order Entomophthorales; family Entomophthoraceae; genus Entomophthora; species Entomophthora muscae. The sequence goes on along the minus strand of QTSX02001001.1, from coordinate 30,282 downwards.
CTTCCTTTAATTTTTATTTCTTGGAATTTCTGCTACACCACTGCCATCCCAATTAGGAGGACTGAAAGGCAAAGAGGGTTAGCTCTGAAACAATCTGTATCCACTTGGATCAGGTGATGCATCCACTGATTCTGAAACAATCTGCATCCACTTGGATTAGGTGATAAATCAACTATCTCAATGATTTGCAGCCACTTGGATCAGGTGGTGCATCCAGGTGGGATATTATGTTGTTTCACTTCAAAACAATCATTTTAAAATGTGCAAGCCAACTATCTCCTACCTAAACTAACATTCATAAATCTAATCTGAATCTGATCTCCTTAAACTGATCAAGCTCATTCCTCTCCAGTCAAGTCAATCCTCAGCATAGAGGTCAAACAACCAATCATACAATAGTATTTTAAACAATTGGTTTCTCCTCTTCCAATTTTAATCCAAACATTCTGGAGTTGGATAATCTACACTGCAGCTGGGTAATCTACATAGATAAGCCACTTTGGTAAATTGGAAGAGCTGAACCACTCTTTGGAAATCAAGCTGTTAAATAGAACCTTGTTAAAGTCCAAGTGGCTTAAATTCTCATTACTACATAATTTAGGCCACACTCCACCAATTTAAATAAAATACAACACATCCTATTCTGTTGTTTGAGCTTTCTATTTAGCCAAAAAAACACTGGGTATATTTTTGACCAATTAACAGCTAGTATAGTAGTGATGTGGTAACTTAGTTTTAGATAATCAAACTTACTGTGACATGTTTAGTTCAAATATGGAATAAAGATTAGTCTTGAAATCAAAAGAATAGTGGCTTGGTAAAGTTACAAAAATTTGCAATATTTTTGGCCAATTTGAAGCATTCAGGTTGGATAGGGGCCCAGTATGGCTCAGTAAGAATATAAATAGGCTGAGAGGGAGGAATTCCCCTTATAACTTCTAAAATCAATATGCAAAGTGCAAAACTGTGGTGCTCCTCTGTCAAGGATAGTCTTTTATCCTTTATTTATCCAACCCCTGAAGACAATGAAGTCACCTTTGATGCTGCATTGAGCTCCCCTACTGTTTTCTGCTTGGAAGAGAGTGCTTCTGAAGCCAATGTTAACTGCAAACCTAGTTTCAACTCCAGCAATGAATCTCAGCCCATTCATCTAGACCAAACCTCCCAAGTACTACCAGAAAACCATGTGCTCCAAACATATCCAGCCCCGGAAGAAAAAGAAGCCAGTTTTGATGCTGCACTGAGCTCTCCTACTGTTGTCTGCTTGAATGAAAGTGCTTCTGAAGCCAATGTTGACTACAAGGCAAGATTTGACTCCAGCAATGAATCTATGCATATCCAGCCCCGGAAGAAAAAGAAGCCAGTTTTGATGCTGCACTGAGCTCTCCTACTGTTGTCTGCTTGAATGAAAGTGCTTCTGAAGCCAATGTTGACTACAAGGCAAGATTTGACTCCAGCAATGAATCTATGCCTATCCATCAAAACCAAACCTCCCAAGTACTGCCAGAAAACCATGTGCTCCAAACATATCCATCCTCCAAAGAAAAAGAAGCCAGCTTTGATATTAATTTTGGCCCCCCTACTGTTGTCCACTTAGAAGAGAGTGTGTTTAAAGCTTATGACAAGTCTAGTTTCAACTTCAGTATTGAATCTTTGCCCATTAATCCAGACCAAGCCTCCCAAGTATTATCAAAGAAGCCTGTACTTAAAAGCTGCCTCCGCTATAATGTATCTGCTCCCACTATAGACATATCATCAACTGTATTGAAACCCTCATCTTCAAAATATTTCCGCTCACGGGCTTCTATCATAACTGAATCCCTCGCTAGTTTAGAACCCTCCTCTTCAACATCTGTTGGCTCAACTACTATATTTGCCCGCACTATAGCCCATTCCTACACCAGGTTGAAATCATCCTTTTCTCAATCTATATGCACATCTGCTATCTCCTTAAAGCAGATATGTAAACGAACACGTGATTCATTTGAAAGCCACTCAGTTCTGCCTGAATCCCCCCCTGCCAAAAAAAATATTCCGATTCAGTGAGGATGTTACTGTCTTTGAGACTTATAACTCAGAAGAATATTCAAGAAAACCTGAAGAACATCGTAACTTGAGCCCAGAGAAGGAAAAAGAGTACATACAAAATTGCCTAACAAGCCTGACTCATTTTAAGCTTTATGAGATGAAAGTCCACCCTGATTCTTTCAGCAACACAAAAGTCCACTCATAGACACACCATCTATGCTTGATGGCCTAAAATAAACAATAGAATTTCTTTTTAATATTTGCTTTAACCCATTTTTACAAAATCTGATTCTTTTACTCACATAAAAAATATTAAATCTTTGTATTAAATTCTAAATTGATATAAGGTTAGCTGGCTTATCTAAGTGATAGAAAGATCAAGAAATAATTTCTATCAACTCATGCTTAGACTCTATTTTCGATTTGAACAAATCCTAACCATACCTCAAGCCATTTCTGGATTAGGGTTGTCTGTTGGTTGGTTCAAACCATATAATTTATAAGGATACTTTATATCAAACAATGTGCTAATAAATTCGCGTATTATTGACATAATTAAATTAATATTTGCCAATCCATACATTTACATTTTTATCAAAAAAATTCACGCCAATAATAAAAGCAAGCTTCTAAACAAAAGGGTTGCATCCAAACCTAATCAAATACATCTATAGTTCTCAACCCAAAAGGGAAAATATATAAATCTACCATGGGTTTTAATTAAAAGTACATTGATATCCTTAATTATTTAATGCCTTTATCAGAAGAAATTGAAAGATTATGGCATTTTAAAATGACATCTCAAAATACACCATATCAAATTATGTCATTTCAAAAGAAATAGTAAATACAGATTAATGAATAAAGTATTTTTCAAAGCTATGACACTAAGCAAAATCAACTCATCTGTAATCAAAAACAACTCAGATGCAACCATAAATAAACCAATAACTTTATATTAATCAATAATAAATTTAGATTCACTTCTGTTCTATTTTCATCTGGGCTTATTTTTCTTTCAAGTGAATTTATTTTTTTATCCAAGTTGTTTTTTCTTATAGATGAGTTGTTTTTGCTTAGTGTCATAGCTTTGAAAAATACTGTAGAAAAAACAATATATTGACAGGTGCTTACTTTTTATGATAAAAAATAATGAATTATAATAAGATATTCAAAACCCATATTTAGACTAAAAAGGCTGCAAAAGCCAAATCTGCAATAAAAACGGGGTTGTTTGTATAAGGTCTTACCCAAGAGTGAGCCAAGTTATACACTAAAGCATGAAATAAATTTGAGTTTAAGTTATAAAAATAAATAAAGGTTGGGGTTTTTTTTTGCAAAAGTAATTTAATAAACCAGCTAGAAGTGTATACTGGGTAAAAATCAAAGAAAGTGTGTATAGCATTTAAAAGAAAATGAGATTAGCTAGTGTATCAAATAATGTCAAAACAGCAGGCTCAACCCGCCAACAAGGTTCTAATTAAGCAGGTTTGTGACCTGCAATCCAATATCAGGTCACCCAAAGCCAGACTAGGAAGTCAACTCAAATTGCCAAATCCAACAACATGAACAAATGCTGATCCCCTATGATGGATACCTTGTTTTAGCGCTTGACTCATTACCAGGATCAAGTCACCCCCTTCACCATCCAACTGTGTGATCAACACTATCATGTTTCTGTTATCCATGACTCACATTAACTATATAATCACTACCTCTCAATAAAGAATATTATCTAGTTTCTAAATATTTCCCCCTTGTAACTCTGCTAAAACAGCACAGTTACAACATTGGTAGCACAGGTAGGTTCTTCTTCATACCTTATCTTGTAAAATTGTGCCTGTTGCCCATACTTGCCATGGCCAACAAACCCTTGATAGAATCAGTCTAGCCTCCCAGAAGACTGGACACCGTACACACCTGGCACTGAGATACCTGATGGGTTTGTCTTCTACCAGAACATGATAATACCACTTCCTGTGTTCAATGCTCTGTCAGCACAAGGGTTCTTCCAGGCTCTCTCTGCTATGCCTTGTGCAACTGATAAAAATACCATTCCAGCCTACATAGCCCAAAGACTTCAAAGTGCTGCCCTGGAATCCTTTGCTGGGGTCAATGATAATAACACCGCTGCATGGATTCAATCTGCCCAAAGCAAACTGGCCCAAATGGAATACCCACAGCAATTCTGGATTGCAGAGATCTTCATCCAACTGACCCATGACGCTGGCACCTGGTGCAACAAGTGGCATGAGGAACACACTGAGAAGGACTGGGATACATTCAAACAGGACTTCTTGGCAAGGTTTGTGCTTAAGGACACCACACTCATGATCATACGTCAAGTAAAGGACTTAACCCAGACAGGCACTGTGAAAGAGCTTACCTGTGCCTACAAGGAACTCTGCCTACGTGCACCCTCTGATATGGCTTTTGACACCCCAGCCACACATCTCATGTACTATGACGCCCTCAAGTTGCATGTGATGAGACACATGAACCTGGATCAAGTGATCAATTTACAGAGCCTGTATTGCAAAGCAGAGAAGGCAGAGCAAACATCCAACACTCTCCACAAAGCACAAACTGGGAAACAAGAAAGACTTAAAGACTCTCACCCAGCTGGCCGTTCCAGTCAATCACCCCTGGAAACAACATCAATAGTACAAACCACAACCCTGCTGGCTCAAATGGACATGGAAATGGGAACAATGGTCAGTCAAACCATACCCATTTCTGCATTACTGCAACACAGGGCAACCAGGACAAGGGAAAAGCCTGGGGAGAGCATTAAGCAAGCCAAGCTCTTCCTGCATAACTCCTGACTCGCCCAACAATGAGTACTGCCCCAAGGACATGGACCAGTGTCCTATGATTCAAGTACCCTCAGAGGACCTGGTTCTCTGCACCATTGCCAGGCATCCCAATAAACTGATGTCTTACCCTTTCTGCTTTTGCAGCTACACAGGCTTGGCACTCCTGGACTCAGGCGCAGATCAAACCTTAGTTAACAGCAGCTTTGTGGACAAGTTCAAGCTAACCACTAATCCTTTGCGGATTAAAAACATGGTTTTAGCTGATGAACACCACATTGCAGTGACAAGGAAGACCACCCCCTTTTCTGTCACAAGTGACAAACTCCTGTCAACTATGATAACCAAAAGGCCTCAGCTATGGGAGTCAAACCCTGGCATCTTGCGGGCTGCCAGCCCACAGGGCCAGCCACCCACAGTTTTTGGGGTTTGAATCAGGATTGGATTTGACTTTGGAGAATCTCCTGAAGTTTGATGAGCCAAGTTTGCCTACAATGATGCCTGCTGCGCTAGGGGTTCCTGTTAACCCAACCAATCAACGGGCCGGGTTAGCCATAAACCCCAGAATAACCCAGGCCACATCAGAAAAAGAAACAAAGATACCTTCCATGAGAAGCGGGCCACCCAGAGATAACCTGTCCTGTGACCTGGTTAAGGAATTGGAGTGCTCTAGTCGTAAGTCAGCCAATGAATTAACCCCCACAATTGTTGCCACCAAGGACTGGGGGGACCAAGTAGATGGGGAAACCCGGGCCACAAAAATCTTTGAAAGTTTTGCCATGACAGATGGGCATACTTATACCCTGGGCCGCCAGGAAGATGCCCATTGCCATCCTTACAATAAAGTGACATGAACCTTTGGTTCAACCAGATCATACCATACTTTTTATTAGTTTTATTTCATCTTCAGTCTACTCCTTGTGGCCCCGTTCCCCGTGCTCACATACCCCTAGAAACTGCGGACCAGCCACCCAAACTTTACCATCCACCAGGAGCTCCCTTTGGCCCAGTACATTTTACTGAGTACCCACCCAACCTGGCATATTTGGAGTTTACCCTGGAGGAGATCCTTATCCACAACCCTGAAGCTAGAACCAGAGAGACTGAAACTGTGTACAGAGAAGGCGTTAAAATCACTATACCTCCTCTGCTATACTGAGACAAGTATAATTTCCTGGCTGCATTTTTAGTTCCAATGACGCCACCCCACACCCCGCGGCCCAACCGCCCGCAAGATTCCATTGCCACTGATGAATCCACCTCCACCCAAATATTTGGAGTGATGTACATCACCCTCACCGGGTTGATTGATTCCATGGTGCCTACAAGCAGACCTTGGGCAATACTTGGAAAATTGTTATCTTATATTGTAAAGTTAGCCCCAATCCTGTGGTGGGCTCTCCCTTCGGGGCCCATGGGCCGTCCGCCCGCGAGTTCTCAGGAACCCCCCTCAGGTTTGATCCCTGACATTTTCAGTCATGCTTGAGAACCTGCACTCCACTGTCCAAGGCCCCGTCATTGATTTTCCCAAGTTTGACATCATATTGGTTTTGGATTGGTTGCAAAGTAACAACCCCCACGTAGACTGGGCAACCTCAGTATTGACCATCAAATGCAAAGGCGTCAACCACCAGATCTACCCTGACTCAGTAGACCAACTCCTATGTGACCATGTCTTTTTATGTATTACAGTAACCCTGGGCAAAGGAGAAAACCTCAAGACCATTGACTGGGACTCCTTCCAGTACAAGATCATACACTTCAAAGATCACCAGGACACCATTACGTCTCAGGATTGCAAAATTGTGGCTCACCACCCAGAAATCTTCAAAAAAGTGTTGCCCAGGTTACCCCCAGAAAAACACATCCAACATTCCATTCAACTCAAGGGAGCTGTACCCAAAGCACGGCCTATCTATTGCCTGTCCCCAAATGAAGACAACACCCTACGTGCCTACCTTAAGGAGGCCTTGGAGAAAGGACTTATCCGCCCCTCACAGTCTCTTTTTGGGGCTGCCATATTCTTTGTGGTCAAGAAGGACAGTATCTTACATCTGGTCACAGACTCACAAGCCCTAAAAAAAGTTACCATCAAGAACCATTACCCACTACCACTCATTGATGACCTCTTTGATGCCCTGGGCGGCGCCACAGTCTTATCCAAGATTAACATAACCACAGGCTACAACCAGATCCATATCAAGGAGGAAGATATCCCCAAAACAGCCTTCTGCAATAAATACAGCTCATACAAGTGTGTGGCACTCAATTTTGGGATGAAAACGCCCCGTCAACATTTTTGACCTTCATGAACAAGGTGTTTGCCCCCCCACATAGGTGTCATGGCCCGCCATGACATAGTAGCTTTAAAATTGCATTTTAAAAGCTTTGATCAATAAAGCTACTTCTTGCCGTCAGAAGCTACCTTGATGATCTCCCTAGGTACCCTAGATTGAAAGTTATGGCGATTTAAATAGCCGAGTTCAAAAACCCTGTCAGCATGTCCCAAAATGGTCGCGAGATTGGATTTCAAATCAAGACAAGCAACAATTAGTAAGCGGGCAAATCCAACCATATCTCAGCTTCCAGTGATCAGTTTTGGACGTTCTTACACTCAAATGAAAGCCCCAGATGAGGAGAATCCATCCAAAGTATTTTTTATATGACCAACTAAGGCAAACCGCGAAGTTTGAATCTGACCAAAAGAATATGACTAGAATTAGTCATCTGATGTTTCAAACTTTTAGCATGACCCTCCAGATAGAGAGACAAGGACCTTCAGGAAGAATCTGGAAGAATCTCAAAGACCAATGTAAATGGTATAAAAGGAACCTAGTTCCCCTTTTCCCCATTGTGATCATTCTTGGTCTGAATAATAAATAAAAGACTTCTCTTAGACTATAGTTTAAATGGATCAGAGTTGGGAGCCCTTGGGCCCTGACAATAGGCAAGCACGCTTTGGTATGCCTGGACAATATTATTGTCTATAGCTTCTTAGTAGAACAACACCACAAGGACTTGGAGGCAGTCTTTGCTACCCTGGCACAACATAAGCTACTAGCCAAGCCCTCAAAATGTCAGTTCTTCTGCAAGCAGTTACCCTTCCTAGGACACATAGTCTCAAAAGATGGCATTAAACCTGACTGCCAGAAAATCCAAGCCATCTGTCAAATGCCATTTCCAAAGGAAAAGTCAGAACTCCCCACATTCTTGAGAATGGTTGTCTATGTACATTGGTTTATACCTGACTGTGGCGTCCTGACTGCACCCCTGTCTGTCATAACTGGTGCAAAATCTAAGTTTGTATGGACCCCCCAACGTGACCTTTGCTTCAGAAGTCTTAAGGAGAAGCTCAAAGTAGCACCCATACTACAGTACCCTAATTGCGATGGGAAATACCAAATGGAAACAGACGCCTTGAATGCATCCATTGGCAGAGTACTACAAATCAAAAACAATGATGGTGACTTCCTGTCTGTAGCCTATGAATCACACAAACTGACAGACAACAAGTGTCAATACCCCATACATGACAAGGAGTTGTTGGCAATTGTGCACTTCCTGTTCAAATTGCATTTCTACCTAGAACAACAGGAGGAGTTCACTTCATTGACCGGCCACAAGTTTCTTATATACTTCAAACCCCAAGCAAAATTATCCTGCTGTCAAGCCCGCTGGATGGAACTCAAGGAGAGGTTTAATATGCTCATACAATATAAGCCTGATCCAGAAATTGCCATGGCAGATGCACTCTTGCGCCTGTATTTCAGAACCACAAGGGGCAAAAATGGGCTCAACCCAGACTGGCCTCTCCTGGTTCTCTGGAAAAAAGACAAGGGCTTCCCCCTGGCACCACAGATATAAAAAAAGAAACAGTCATTAAGAACAAACACTTATTTGCAGACATGTATGAAACCTTATATCAAAAGATGTTTGACAGAACCACCATCCCTTACATTCCCACACATCAGCAAGTTGACACCATCCTATGTTACCATAGAGACCTAGAACACACAAAAAGCTATAACCTCTACAAATTCCTTAAACACAAAGCATGGTGGCCAACTCTATACCAGGACGTCCAGGAAGTCTTGGACCAATGCAAAGTATGTGAGAAATTTGCAAAAAGCAATATCCTGCTTAAGTCAGTACTACTTATTTGCACGCAACTACCCTTCAAGGTGTGGGCCCTAGACATTGTGGGCCCCATGCCAGGGAAACATAATGAAAATAAGTATGTCATTACCATGATAGACTTTTCCACGCAATGGCCAGTGACGCAAGCAGTAAAGTATCATACAGGCAATGACATGCAGCAATTCATAGGGAAGAAAATCATCAGCAAGTTTGGAAAGCCAGAACTCCTGATAACTGACAGAGGCAAATAATTGACTTCTGAAGATACCAATGTATACCTCACCAAGAATGGGGTCCAGCACACAATGACAACACCTTACCATCCTCAGTCCAATGGACATATAGAGCAGCAGAATGGCATCCTTGTGCAAGCCTTGACCAAGCTCACCTCTGGGAGACCTGAGGACTGGTACAAACAGCTACTGACTGCATTGTTTGTATGCTGAACTCGTGTGAACAGATCCACTGGGAAAAGCCCCTTTGAGTTAGTTTATGGCACACAACCCAATATCATCCAAGCAGTATCAGGACCTAAGCTGGAAATGCCAAGCAAGGCTCTACCCCACTCAGATCCCCAGGTCATACAGGTCAATAGCAATCAATCAGAAAGAGAAGAAATGCGCCTAAAAAGACCCTCGTCCTCATCCAAAACAGGCATGAGGTCGGCAATGAAGTCTGGGTTATGAATACTGACAAAAGTAAAATACAGCCAGAAAAAGTGGGCCCCACCATTATCTTAAAGGTAAACAAAAACAACACTTACCTTGTGCAAAGACTTGGAAAACGTAGACAAACAAAGTCCTCCACCATGATCACCTGAGACCCTGCAAGGCAAGACAGAAACAATGTGAGACCATCCTGCCCACCACCAGACAACAGTTAGTCCAGTATGTCGCCTGGGCTCCTGAAAATCTCCCTGACAACCTGACCCCAGAGGAGGCCAACTCTCAGTTGGGGAGGGGGTGTCAAAACAGCAGGCTTGACCTGCCAGCAAGGTTCCGAGTAAGTGGGTTTGTGACCTGCGATCCAATTATCCAGTCACTTGAAGCCAAACAGGAAGTTGACTAGAATTTCCAAATCCAACAATATGAACAGATGATCCCTTATGGTGGATAACTTGTTTTGGCACTTGACCCATTAATAGGATCAAGTCACCCCCTTCATCATCCTACCGTGTGAGCAACACAATCATGTTCCTGTTATCCATTGATTCACAATAACTATATAATCATTATCTCTCAATAAAGATTATTATCTAGTTATAATAGTTTCCCCCTTGTAACTCTGCTAGAACAGCACAGTTACAACAGCGTTTATATTAGGGTGTCATTAACAATTAGCACAAATATTGATACATAGTGTCAAAACAGCAGGCTTGACAGCCAGCAAGATTCCAAGTAAGCAGTTTTGTGACCCGCAATCCAATTATTCAGTCACTTGGAGCCAGACTAGGAAGTCAACTCAAATTTCAAAATTCAACAACATGAACAAATGATGATCCCTTACGGTGGATACCTTGTTTTGGCGCTTGACTCATTACCAGGATCAAGTCACCCCCTTCACCATCCTGCCGTGTGATCAACACTATCATGTTCCTGTTATCTATGATTCACAATGACTATATAATACCTACCTCTCAATAAAGAATATTATCTAGTTTCTAAATATTTCCCCCTTGTAACTCTGCTAAAACAGCACAGTTACGACAATAGTGCATTTTACAGCTTGTATATTTGCCTATTGATAACAATTCTGTAAACTTTCTAGCCAGATTTTGTGAGCAATAATAATGTAATGGGTTAATAAATTACTTTTAGTAACATTAAATGGCTGATTTTATATGCTGTGGAAATTGTGCACTTTATGATATTTATGCACTGGTGTCCAATTGGTTAGTTTCACATCCAATCACACAGGCAATAGGAAATGTGGTTGCCACTCCAACCACATTTGATCTTGGGTTGGTGACCATGTTTCCTATTGCTTGTGTGATTGGATGTGAAACCAACCAATTGGACACCAGTGCATAAATATCAGAAAATACACAATTGCCACAGCAAAGAAAATCAGTCAATTAATAGTATTAAAAATAATTTATTAACCCATTACATTATTATTGCTCACAAAATCCGACTAGAAAGTTTACAGAATTGCTATCAATAGGCAAATATACAAGCTGTAAGATACACTATGTATCAATATTTGTACTAAGCGTTAATGGCACCCTATTATAAACATAGTCCATTTATATAAATTAAAATGAAAAAGGCCTTGTTTACAGTGAATTTTATTATACAGAATGCTTTGAGTTATGAATTTAATATATAAATATCATGATTTAACCCATACCTACAATATTCTAATATAACATTTACATTTGTGGTGCTTAATTTATTATTTATAATGAAAAATATTCATGCAAATAATTATATGTTACTGCATCAAATGTATACCTTTTTTAATTATAGGGAATGTCAATAATAAAAAATATATTATTAATTATGAATTGGAAGAAATATTATCGCTTTTAATAAGTTTTCACAAAGAAAGGTTTTATTTTACTCATCAAAGGACAATTTGGAGAGGGAATGGGCTGAATGTATGTTACCATCATCTGCGCCTGTAAAAAGGGACAGCATCAGAGATAGTGGGGAGGGAATGGGTGGTGGTTTGAGAGTCAGGGTTGGAAGGTGGGTGGCTTGATCTTGATGGGGGGGTTGGGGAGGCAGGGTTTGTTGACTGGGAAGAGGCAGAAAGAGTTGATTGCTTCAATTTCTTAAATCCTTCTTTTGTCACATATGCAGACTTGACAAAACAAATGGATGAGCGTGGGGGAAACAGGAGTCCTTTCTGGACTTATCACTATCACTTGCATAGAATATGATGGGATCTGATAAATCCTGGACAAATATGGACAGGAAAAGCTCATAACCCTTCTCAATTTGGGAGCACAGTTCATTGTAGATGGCAGGCTTTGGGCCCCTGAGAGCTAAACCAAAATTTTAAAGACATACAGCTGCAAGATGCATGTCAGCGTGGTTGGTGGGATAGGACCAACAGGTATGCCCCACAACCCTAATTTCTTTGGTTGCCCATTTCCACTGCTCCATCTCTGCACTCAGTATAACTGTGTGCACAGCTTGTTGGATAGCCCACTCCTCCAGCATGTCCTTGAGCTCTGTTTGGTAGGAATACTCATCTGCAGTGTTTGATATTGCAGAGTAGTGATTGACACCCAATGGGGAAACTTCCAAAAAAAACTCTGAAAAAACGATACAAGATTGGCTGTGCTTGTACATTCAGATTGGATACGCTTTTCTCCATAATCTTGGATACTTGCAGAAATCTCGGCATACAACAAGAAGATGACGTCATTGTGCGTCCTCATTGCCCTCTCTTTAATAAAATTAATGATGATTGAATTGTAGGGGTTGGTATCCACCAAACTGGGGCCAATGAGAGCCTGATTAGACAAGATTCTAGCAGCAATCACAACTCTGTGCATCCACAAATTGACTGTTCTTTTATTTGTGAAAATGCCATGGAGTCCCAATTGGAGACAAACCTGGACCAGGGGCATCTGCGGGTCACACTCCATGATGGCTATCATAAGGGGATGGGCTTTTTCACCATCAGTTGAAGTACGGGAACCGGTTAGGGTCTTCTTGGGAGGGGCTACAGTTGGCGTGGGCTTGCAGGGTTGCAGCCACAGTGGACTTTTCAAAACTCATTGCGGCCGCAATTTCCCCAAGGGACATAAGCATCTCTCATTTTTTGACCATTTTGAGAACAATCTCTGGGGTAATTAGCTTTCTTCTGCGTCTTGCAGGCTGATTGGATGGAGGTGGGATGTGTCTGTCTTGAGAACCAGACAGTGCCATCTGATTAGCTGTTTCTGGATTCTGGGTTCCCTGGGTGATCCTGTGGCTCACTTGGCCAATTCTGGATGCTAGTGTTGATATACAATCTGGGTTAGCAGCTGCCTGTGCGTGATGGGCAAACAGGGCCATGCTTGAGAATGTGGAAGAAATAACACACTCCTAGGTAGTGCTTGCAGAGAGGCCTGCAGGTTGGGAGTGACCATAGACAGAGACTTCACTATTAGAAGACCCAGTGTAGCCCTGCATAATTTTGTCAAGGCTAGGAACAGCTTGTTTATTTGGTTGTTATTTGTTGTGATCTGAGGCGCGGCACAGAGTCACAATGGGAAATCCTAACCTTAGGATTGGATTTGTACTAAGTCTTGGTTAGAATGGCAGGGAAGGCTATGCAATTACCTTGTGGCCCTGAATGAATAACATTACTAGACGTGGCTAGAGAAGCACCAAAGTACGTGGAGACACAAAGACAAAAATGTGAATAGAACTTAAGTTTATTGGAAAATAGGAAATGGAATATATAGTGGTTTACAATATCACAAAACAATACCAGGACGGTAGGAACACTTGCCACAGGCATGAGTGGAGCAAGTGAGTTGCGCAGGATCAGGAAACTGAACAATTGTATTTCCCAATGCAGAACCAGCCTCATTTCAAAGGGCAAAAGCAAAAGAAAGAGATTTTTCCTCAAAATAACCCAACAAAGGCAAATCAAAACATGGTGAATGGCGGCATTCACAACATTGCCCCCCTTTAGATTGGCCTTAGGGGGTAGTACTTGCAGAGAAACTTGGCATGAACTTGGGCAAACAGATGGTCACTAGAGAGAAGTTTCACAGTGTACTCTGATCCTCATTTGAAGGTCACTTCTAGAGGCCCAACCCATAACATATCTAGCTTATGAGCGCGTCCTCCTACTCTATGTTGATAGTAGAGAACCTGATCCCCAATGTTGAACTCAGGCAAAAGGGACTTGCCAGCATTGTCAGGAGAGAGCTCAGGCATCTTGGTCTTGTATGCAGAAGTATACACTGTGGTTTGTATGTCAATTATAAGGCTGATAAGATCTTTGATATGGTCATCAGGGTTCATAGCCTTATCAGAGGAGAGTAGGGGGCCCTAGGAGCAACAGAGTGGTGGCCTCACAACCATACAACATAGCAAAGGGGGAGTGCCTGATGACACAATTTTTGCTAAGGGGATACACAAAGAGAGCAACAGGTAAGTATAGATCCCAGTTGGCAGTGTCAGAATAGGTGAGTTTTCTCATGATAGAAACCAGAGTTGAATTTGCGCGCTCAACCGCCCTATTCATGGAAGGATTATAGGGGGCAGAGAAAGACTGGTGAGACCCCAAGGCTTCAAAAACAGAGATTAATAACTTGGCGTTGAAGTTAGTCCCATTGTCAGACAACATCACTTGAGGACAACCATAGCAAAAGAATACATCTTGCAGCAGAAAGGCAGCGGTTGTCTTGGCAGTGATGTCTTTAGTAGGGCGAGCTTCTACCCACGTGCTAAAATGATCAACAACAATTAGGATAAAGCAGCAACCAGTGCAGGAGCTAGGAAGAGGTCCTACAGCGTCAATATTGACAGTGTTAAATGCGTGTTGAGGGGGGACTAGCTTGAACTTGTGGGCGGCAGCTTGAGATTGTTAGAGCTGGCAATCATGGTAACTAGTAATAACATCTGGGATCAGCAGGCAAAGATTTTCCCAGAAGTAGTTCTTCTGGAGCCAAGCATAATTCTTGGCAACCCCTCCGTGTCCTGTCTCCTTATGATCTTTAAGCACCACTGAAAGGCAAAGACTAGGCCATACATAAGGCAGGTATTGTTCTCAAACCTTTTTGAAGATCTGATTGTCACAAATGAGGGTGTCTTCAGATAGCTTAGAAAGGGCAACTCAAACTTCCTCTGTCTTGCCTTCCCATGATGAAGGGTATCCAATTAGTTCATACAACTGGTCAGCTTCAGCAGGGTGTAGAGTGAAGATGGGCATTCTGGACAGTCCGTCAGCATTCTAATGTTGAATCCTGGGGCAGTGCAACACAGTGAAGTCATATCCTTGTAAACAGAGAGCCCATCTAGCTAGTTGTCCTTCGGGTTCCTTAAGTTGCTTTAGTCATTTGAGTGAAGTGTGGTCAGTAACCACAGTGAAATGGGTGCCATACACATAGTGGCATAACTGCTTGACGGCATGCAGCACAGCAAGGCACTCCTTCTTGGTCATGCTGTAGTTCTTCTCATGTTTATTCAGGACGCAGGAGGTATAAGCTACAGGGTGATCCACACCCTCATCATCCAGTTGAGCCAGGATAGCCCCAATAGCCAGGTCACTAGCATCAGTATACAAGATGAATTCCTTATTATAGTCAGGATATACTAAGATGGAAGCCTCTTTGAGTTTTTGCTTGAGGGTTTCAAAGACTTGTTGCTGACTGGCGGTCCATTCAAAAGGGACATTACACAACAGCTGGACTAAGGGTTCACTAGTGTCAGCAAAATCAGGGATAGATTGCCTATAGTATCCCATCATGCCCAGAAAGACTTAGACTTCTTGCAGGTTGGTGGGCGGAAGCATTTTGTCAATGGCTTCAACTTTCCTAGTCATGAGGCAGATTCCTGTCTAAGTCACCTCATGGCCCAACAATTCAAGGGTTTTCCTTGAAGAAGGCACACTTAGATGGTTTTAACTTAAGTCCAGCTTCACAAATCTTTATGAACACCTCCTTGAGATGGGCCAAGTGATCAGTGAAGGTGGCACTGAAGACAGTTATATCATCTAAGTACACTAAAGCACACAAGAGCTTCAGATCACAGAGAATGGAATCCATGGCTTGTTGGAAAGTAGCTGGAGCATTGCAGAGTCCTTGCGGCATTTGAGTGGGCTCAAACAATCATTCAGAAGTAATGAGTGCAGCCTTCTGTCTATCTTTGGGAGAGAGGTCAACTTGCCAGTACCCAGAAGCCAGATCCATGGCAGAGAAGAACTTGGAGCCCCCCAAGGCGGTGGAGAGCATTGTCAATGCGTGGTAAGGGGTATGAATCCTTTTTGTTTAAGGAATTCAAGCGTTGGTAGTCCATCACAATACAATGACCTCCATCCTTATTCTTCAGTATGAGCAAGGGGGAAGCCCATGGACTTTGGGAAGGAGCAAGCAGTCCAGCATCTAAAAGTTTCTTAAGCTCTTTAGACACCTGAGCATCTTCTACTCAACTGCAGCAGTAGGGTTTAGCACAAAAGGGGGGAGCATCACCAGTATCAATCTGGTGAATGACGCCTTTGGCTAACCCATAATCTGTGCTGTCCTTAGCAAAGATATCTGAAAACTGATCTAGAAGATCAAGCATCTCCTTTTATTGGATCAGGGACAGTTGCAGAAAGTCTTAGGCGGTGAACAATGATAGGACTTGTGGCTCATCCTCAGGTAAGTTAAAGTCCTGGAACGTACCAAAGGGATGGAGAGATAGGACGTCAGGAGCATTCAATAGCTTGCAATAGCCAATGAACTGCCCTCTAGACACATGTATGGGGAGGGCAGTCAATTTGGCAATTAGCAGTTGAACTGGGTCTTTATGAGAGACATCCAAGATCCCTGGACAGAGATAGGGTTTGTTGTACCCTAGCAAGGGAGGCGAGTATAACTCTAGGAATGTACATTCAGGCATTTCATATGATATTTGGGAGTCCAGGATAGTTTGAGACCCAGGCAGAATAGTCACAGAAGAAGTGGCCAAGAGAGGAATCCCCTCAGACGCAGGACAAGCCATGAGAGGACACTTCATGTTGGAGGAATGAGTTTGGTATTTTAAAGTGAAAACACCAGTGGGATATTCCAAGGCACATGTCTTGAGGCGCTTCCCAGGAACTTTAACTGGCTCTTCAAAGATCAGAGGGACTTTGTATCCTAAGATAGAGAGGAAGCCATCCTTTAAGTTGATGATACCATTATAATCCCTAAGGAATTGAGTATCAACTAGCAGGTCATATCTCTTGTTCTCCAGGACAACAGCAGGCGCTGCCAAGAGCAGCTTGCCAAACTGCATGGGCAGAGCAGAATAATCCCCTATAGCGCAAGTCATGGACAGCCCAGCTGTGCCATACAATTGATGATAGTTAAGATTGGGGCAAGTTTGAGTTTCTTGACCAGCTTTGAGGAGACAACATTAACTGGAGACCCTGTGTCTAAGATAGCCTTAATCTTCACCTTTTGAATGGATATTTCAACACAAGTGGTGGTGCATCAAAGGGAGGGAGAACAGCCAGAATGTCTTGAGCTTCTGTTAGTTCTTTGTCCCACTTTTCAATCATGCATCTGAGTCCCAGGAACTCCTTATAGACTGTTTGAAGAGAGAGCAAAATGGAGACGTTTTTGAACACAGCGTCAGCAACCTCAGCAGCTTCTTCAGAAGACTCAACAAGCACGGGAGATCTCTTGACTTGGGTGAGTTAAGGGCAAGAGACAACCTCCTTGGCTTCAGGCAGAGGCTTGGCGGTTGTAGTAGCCTTCCCAGAAAGTAGCTTATAAGGGACTGTAATAGTTTCAGGGAGGTCAGGACAGAGTACCCATAGGCATCAGGATCTTCTACATCAGAATTGTCCATTTCAGAGTCATCAGATATGTTGTGGAATAATAACAGGATGGGAGGAGCCTCATTGTCAGCAGGCTCAGAGTTGGCAATGGAGGGGGAATCAAAGAAGACTGGGAAGAATTGTCAACCAAGAGCGTCTCTGCCTCTAGGTTGACTGTTCTTTTTCCGCCTGCTCTTTTGGATCAGCTCCTTCAACCCGTGGGTTGATGCAGAATCAAGAATGGTGACCTATTTTCCCACAGTTATGGCAACCCTGGCGTTGAGGAGGATTCTGCGAGTTCATGGTAAGGATACACAGCCCACATGAAGACAAACCAGAGGTAGAGGCAGCACAATTTTCTCGCACAACTGCCCCAGAATGGGTAAGGTGCATATCCTGCAACAGTGTCTTTATGCTCTAATGGAAGAAAGCATGGCTTTATGGGCCTTGAAGTGAAGACACAGGAGCTGGTTAACCTTGAGGGCTTGAGCGCAAGCCATGTATGCTTCATGTGCGGTCAACTGGCGGCTTGTGATCAGTTGTTGTCCCTCCAGGTAGAATCTATCTAAAAATTCAGCTAGTGTCTCCTTTGGTTTGAAGGCAATGTGCATGAAGGTGTCCTTCTTCACCTCCAAACTAAGGTCATCACCAAACTCATCAATAAGAAGCTGCTTCCTATCTTCCCAGGTTTCAATGGTGGGCAGCTCTGGCACAACTACCTCTTGGCAGTTTGGGTGTAGACAGGTCAGGATAAGTTCTTTCTTGGCTTCATCCAAGGCTCTTCTCATGGCAGTTTCATAGATAGTTAGGAAAGCTGCAATGGTTGAGGTTCTGGGGTCAAAAACTTGCTTAAAGGTAGGCTTGAAATGTGCTTCTGGAGTTGGGCCACCATTGTTGCTATTGAGTACATTTATGTGTGGGGAGAATTCTGCTTCTGACTTGGTGGGGGGCTGCCTAGCCCATAGCTGGCAAACACTATCTTCAAGGGTAGTCAAGGTGTCAGCAGTGTGGGTGCCTGTATTATTAGCGAGGGCGGTCTGTTGCTCAGTAACATCCAGGCGCTGACCCTGTGCAGTTACTACTGAGAAAAGCTCAGCCAGTAAGGAAGTAAGAGTCGGGCCCACCAAAAGGCAAGGGGTGAACCTGTCATTTAGTGAGTTGATCACTTCACTTAGTTCTTGTATGTCTTTATCAAGCTCAGAGTGATCTTGCTTCAGGAGGTCCACTTCATTGGCTAGTGCTATCAAATCTCTAGCACAATAGATGTGGGGGGGCTCCTGATAAGCCAGGGCAATAACCATCTTTGCTCACAACTTCAGGTGGACTAACTATAGACGTCATTGCCTCACGCACAGTATCAACCTCTTGTTGTAAGTCAGCAACCTGAGTTGTCAGAGCAAGCACTTGAGGATCAGGCTGAGGGACTTTGGGGGGGTGATCCTGACTGCGGGTAGATGCTCTTAAATCTCAAATAGCATCCCAGAGCCTCTGTTCTCTATCTGCTAGCTTGTTGGATGGAGGAGAAGGTGGGGCATCTGCTTTGGAGGCAGACAGCTCATTTACTTGAGTCTGGAGTTTGGCAATGGTGGCAGCAGTAGCAGCCCTTTCTTGGTTAAAGTCCTCACCAAGTTTGTGGAGGCTCTTTGCAGCATGGACTGCTACTTGCTGCAATTGGTCAAAGGAATAAGCACTGAACTCATTAAGTTGTTGTACAAGTTGTTCAAAGTCAGTGAGATAGGCATTTAAAGTAGAGTCTACTTGGGTATGCCGAGGCTGTTCCAGTTGGTGGAACTCATGAAGGCGCTCTCTGACATACTTGGGGATGGATTGGTACATTCTCTCAATGGAAGTGACCAAACAAGACTAGGAGGTGACAGAGTTGCGCTGATTGTCAGATACTAAGGAAAACAGGGAATGAATCCACTGCTGGTAGGCCGCGAACTGATCCCAGTGATGGGTGACAGCGGCTTGTAGTGATGAAATCTCCTGAACGTGAAGCCCTAATACCATTTGATGATAGGCTAAGGCGGGTTGTACAAAGGAGGACAATAGATTTTCAGTGGAGCCAGCTGCCAAGAGGAGATGCTGGGGAAATTGTGGCACTACAATCAATTTGTAGTATTCTTCCCGATTGAACTGAAGCTGGAGGCAAGAGATGGCCCCATCACAGGCTATCCCCAGGGCTACTGCCATAACTTGTTCCAAGTCAGGGGTACCCAACGGGTAGGCCACTAGGCGGGGACCACTCCCAAGGTTCAGCACAGTAGGGACAATAGGCAGGTCGGCAATGTCTTTTTCAATAGGAGGACTGGTAATTTCAGGCAAGGTTGGCTCTTGTATAGGTGGAGGCAAAGGTCCTGAAAACGTAGTTGCAAAGGGGGTAACCAAGGGGCTTACAGCCCCTGTAGTGAGCACCATTTTTGTCATGATATGAGGCGCGGCACAGAGTCACAACAGAAAATCCTAACCTTAGGATTGGATTCATACTAGGTCTTGGTTAGAATGGCAGGGAAGGTTATGCAATTACCTTGTGGCCCTGAATGAATAATATCTACTAGACGTGGCTAGAGAGGCACCAAAGTACGTGGAGACACAAAGACAAAAATGTGAATAGAATTTAAGTTTATTGGAAAATAGGAAATGGAATATATAGTGGTTTATGATACCACAAAACAATACCAGGACGGTAGGATCACTTGCCACAGGCATGAGTGGGGCAAGTGAGTTGCGCAGGATCAGGAAACTGAACAATTGTATTTCCCAATGCGGAACCAGCCTCATTTCAAAGGGCAAAAGCGAAAGAAAGAGATTCGTCCTTGTGTTGCAACCAAGGTTCAAACCTCGCCTGCTAACGTATCTTACAATACACAGGGGGCGCTTGATGAGTCGCCCCTTGATGTATCTAATGTTATGAATGAATCTAATGGCAATGTTGAATGGCGGGCACTTCATCCTAATTAGGAGCATTGCCAATTTGACCTGCTGATCCCCGCACGAGTTATTCCTTGGCTCCAAACCCTACATGGAACTCCCCACTATGCCACCCCCTTGTGGCCTTGTGGCTTCCCCATTTAGTATATTAATCACAATATCATACAATAAACGATACCTTATTCTTATTATTCTGTCCTTTCCTATTGGACTGTTGTCTTCCCCAATTCCAAGTATTGAACCCCCATTGGTTCAGTTGCAACACTTGAAATAACCCAACAAAGGCAAAATCAAAACATGGTGAATGGCAGCATTCACGACATTATTAAAAGAAGGCATACTAAATTTTTATTAAAAAATTAAACTCAAAAAGAGAAGTGTGCATTTTAGTCAATTTTATTGTTAAGTATGTTAAGTTGGTGAATATTATGATCTAAATTTTAGCTGTCCTAAAATGGAATAGGGTGATTTTTGAGAATGCCTATGATTTCTAAAAGAATTAGCACAAATCCACTCTAGATCCTTTGACATCCTTTTTGAGATGCCCATAAATTATATTTATTTCAAATTCATCACAATTATGATTTGAAACTTGGTTCTTGGATTTGACAATCCCGCAATTTCAGATTCATTAATTTTTACATGATGTCTATGATTTGTTTGAAATCCAGGAAATCTCAAATTGTACATTAGAATCCCGCATTTCTGATTCATGTATCCTGCATTTGTTTGCTGTGTTTTGTCTTTTGTTAGTTGAGTTATCTGCTCAAGGGATTTGAAATTTGCCAATTTAAATAAACCAAAAAAAGTCAAATTAAATAGTTGATTTTATTAATTATTTTAGTTTTCACTCAGCTGAGTTGCCTACAAAAGTGATTCAAAATTTGGACAAAGGATTTGACAATCCTGTATTTTTACGTTTAGGTTCTGAATTTACAGTATTTATCAAGGGTTATATGAAAATTTATTGATGTTGAGTGGGTTTTAATTAAACAACCCATTATTGGCCAGAACATCTGGTCTAACCAGGTTTGCAGGAATTTGGCTGGATCTCCTCCCAGGAATATTTGTGCTGGGACCATGCTGCTAGGCCATCAGTTCAAAGAGGTGCATTGGAACAACGTCTCATGAATGGTGTTCTCAACAAGTTGGACAATCGAATTCCCAGACTATGGATCGTTCAGGAGGTCCCAGAACATTTGTGCCAGACCCCTTCCCCAATTATGAGTTTATGTAGCCCTTGTTGGAGGGATCAACTGAATGGAAAGCATATGGCTACAAGCACATTTATTAGAGCCATCGATTTGTTTCATTTCAGCCATGCTCTATTCAATTGAAGTACATTATTCCGAAGATTTAGAATTGATTATGACTCTGGTCATCAGCTTTCTAGATGAATCAGTTAGCAGCTTTGGGGGGTTGGTAAATGGGTCAGACTTAAGAGGCAACAATAATTTTTAGTTTAAAAGCTGGAATGAATGTAAGCTCACTAGATTTACAGTTAAACAGGCAAGCCAAAGGAAAGTCCTCAAGGATAAACTCTACGTTGATGCACCGTGGTTCAGCTTTTCTTTAACGGTATGCACCAGCATATCGCTGTACTTCTGGAGGAGATCCTGGAAAAGTTCTTGGGACATTTGGGTTGAGCCTGCCTGTGGAGGGGTAGAGACAACTTGCGCCATTTGAGCGTGTAGACCTTTCATACTTTCACGCAGTTGGACTTGGTCTTCTTCCTCGGCATGCTCCAATCCAAGCTCTGCGTATGATTCGCAGAGTTCTGAAACTAGTATTTGGGTGGTTTGTAGCTTCTTCTTCATTTTGGCCACTTTTGACGCTGTATTGCTGGATAGCGAATGTGTATCAATGTCTTTAGTGCGAAGGGCTACTAGGGCCTCCTCAGTTGGGCCTTCTGGGGGTGGTGGGATGAGCTTAGACAAATGCGGCTCTACCCCAAAGAGTGCAGATATATTAGTGCTTAGGGGCCGGGGAGAAGTCATGGAAACGCCAGAAGGAATACTTTGGGGGCTTAGCCCTAAATTTAACGAAGAGCGGGACCTGCGAATTCCTGGAGAAAAGCCTGCGTCGTTTGGCTTTGATTTGGGTGAAGTGGGCGGTGAGACAGCTGGCGAAGCTGGCGTTGGAAACATCAAAGGTATGCCCTTGCGAAGTCGTTTCTGGATGATAGCAAAAGCCTTGAACTTTGCAGTGAGGCTGCGCCGCATTCTAGAAGCCTCTTGTGCTTCAGGGATTGGCTGATGTAGGTATGCTTCGAGCTTTGATTCTAAAAGGCGATCTTCACGGTCAGAAGCATCGCCGGGTTCTTCGTCGGAGATATTGAGAAGCCCAGACCTATCCGATCTATCAGAAGGGGAAGATGAGGAAATTTCGTCTCCTCTATCTTCAGGTTCGGTATTGGCGAGGATGATTTCGTTGAGCTGCTCCAGCGTTTGATTGGTTGGAGTGTCAAGGAGGAACTGGGAATCCTCCATCTGAGAATCGGAGTCTGAGCAGCAAGAGTCCGAGGCTTGAGCCAATGGATCCGACAAGAACCGAGTTGGCTGCCTGTGGATAGACTCGGGGCAAGAAGCGACAGCTGAGCCAAAGACAGCAATGCCACATTCGCCCACGGAGCGGTCCCATCGGCCCTTGCTACTGGTAGGCATGACCGAAGTAGAGTTTGTGCGGGGACGGCTTGAAGTGGCAATTGGGCGGGTGAGTTTAAGAAGCTTGTTACGCATTTGAGTGGCCAGTGCCGGCAGAACACGCCAAATAAAAATACACCCGTCGCCAGATGTGGAAATGACTCGCGAGCAATCGGGGGAAAAGCGCACCGACGTTACCAATTCAGAATGGCCCTTGACAGTGCCCAGAAGCGTATTGGAAACAAGATCAATTAATCGCACGCCCTTGTCAGAACCAGCGACGCAAGCGAACTGCCCTGATGCGTCCAAGGCAACACGTGTCATGCTAACGTCAACTCCCAGATCCTCAGGCTTGATGATGTTGGTAGACTTGCCTGTTTCAGCGCAGAACTGATGGATGCGCTTGTCCTGGGCAACAGCTGTTAGTGTGCCATTGGTGTAGTCTGGAGCCATGGAATAGAAAGTGGCACGCCCGCAGTGATTGAAATTATGAGCGTAGTAAGGTAGTCCTACACGCTCAATACTGCTGCGGAAGATGACGCTCTTGTCAGCGCCACAGCTGATGAGCCGCTGGCCTTTATCAAAGAAGCATACGCCGGTGATGGAAGAAGAGTGGTCATCTATCGTCTGTACTAAGCGGAAGTTACTGGGGGTTAAACTGAAGACATGGATCAGCCTATCGCGGGAGGCACTAGCAATTGTGTACCCAGGGTCATCCCCATCCAAATTAAAGACGTCCAATGCCAATATTTCAGCATCGTGGGCCTCTTGGTATGTCACTAGCTGAAAGTCGCGTGTGTTGTAGATCCTGAGATTACCCCGCCGGTCGCCTGAGACTAAATAACGCCCGTCGTCTGTAAATTTAAGGCATCGTACACCCTGAGTCGAGGATGTCGTAGTATGCGGTGCACTCGGGGTGTCAGCAGCCATCTCTGTTGGCATGATGGCTGGGCGCTGGTATCGGAGAGCCGAATCTTCCTCCACGTACAGCACCTTGGAAGGTTCGAACCCATTGTTGGGATTCTCATTGTCAAGGTCCCAAAAACGAATAGTGCCGTCGCTGGAGCATGTCGCCAACTGGGGGGTAGATTGTGTAGGGTAAAAATCACTTTCCCAGACAGAATCGCTATGATAAAACGTGCTATATACTTTCTCGATCTGCTTGGAATCAGCCATGTCCCATATATACAGACTCCGATCACTGTACATGGTGATGACATAGCGTGAGTTAAGACGAACGGCAATGGTGTCGGGGTATTGTAAGGAGTCTTCGGTAGACTCAGAACTGGCCTGAGCAGTATTCTCTCCTAGCACATGGGGTTTGGGCAAAGTGTATAAATATTTCATAGTGGAGGCCAGGAATACACGTGTTGTCCCGTCCGAGCAGCCACACACCAGCTTCCCCTTGTTGTAGGCCAGACAGATGGCCGTCTTGGCCTTGAGATCGATGAATTTTTCTACTTTCCGGGCTTCGCTAAGCATGCACAGATGCCCATCGGAGGTGATGGCATAAACTGAACGATCGACGTCGCTACAAACCACATCTAAGAAATTCTTAGTCTTGAGGTTGCCGAGGACCCCAGAGCGGCCATCCAGCACTTTTGTCATAAGCACTGGCTTAGGTCCCGGTGGCCGCGAGTGATCAAAGTACCAGAACTTAATGTGTCGAAGTCCAACCGTAACACAGAATGTGCCGTCTGATGAAAAGGCAAGAGCATTGACTTTGGATGTGATGCGATTGCTAGCGACACGAGTTGCAGTTCGCCAATTCCAGACATTCAAAACCCCATCATGCTATGGAAAATCAGTACCTGCACAGAAAATCCTAGTTTAAACAACTTGGACCCTTTAGAGACTAACCTGATAACCCAAAGAAACTAGATGCTTGAGATCAGGAGAAAACGCAAGTGCCAATACGCCAAACTTATGGCCTTTAAGCTCGGAAATATACTTGCCCTGCTCCAGGTCCCAGACTAGAACTCTGGGCAGCCTCCCTGCTTCTCCAACAGCGAGGTACTTTCCATCGGGAGAAAATGCAGTTGAAACTATAGCCTTGGGTGCGATAATACCGGACCGAACTGAGATGGAATTTTGTGACGCCAGCGAAGTGGCTGCATTAGAAACAGAATTGGGTCCAAGGGTGGATGTTGGGCTTGACGTTATGCTACTGCATAAGTCAGACGATACTGTTGTAGGGGATGCCAAAAGGAATGGACCCTGCACTTTCTTCTTCCAATCAAAAAAGACGGCCGTACAACCAGCTGTATAAACAAGTATATCTTTGCTAGGATGGAGACTAAGCCCAGTATTTCGAGTTGCAGTAAATCCAAGGACACGCTCAAGCTGGAGCTGCACAAAGATTAGATTATAACTTTAATGAAGTAGCTTACTGCTGGTGGTCGCGAGGTATCTTTTGAACGCCGCTGGGCGCGTCTCATAACCGTATTTCCATCGGCATCGGTCTTTGACTGGGATAACATGCCAACTAGGCTTTTATATATTTTATTTTCTAGTATTTATTCTTGAAAAATTAGATTATTAAAATATGCGTTTTAAAGATAAAACTTTATGGCTTGGGTAAATAGAGTTTATTTTCGCTCTAAAAAAGTATTTTCTGACGCTCAACAAAGGATGATTTAAAATGCAGGGATGAAATAGCTGCTTTAAAAAATTGAATCTACTACAGCTGCTTAAAATCAAGAACAAAATGAATGAGTGTTTTTGTAAAATGGGTAGAGATAACACAAAAGTTGATTGTTTCAAAGTCTCATCAATTAGAATTTAAAATTATACTTACGAGAGGATACCTACGAGAGCATGTACCAGAGAGAATATTAACCTAGAGTTGAGAAGCTTATACTCTATGTTTATGTTTGTAAGATATTACAATCTAGCAATAATTCTGCCTTCTGGTTTGGGTATAGGTACCCTAGGTTATATAAGCCTAAAGTCAGTATCCGTTAGGCTGATCATCTACTTTTCCGTGAGTATCGTGGCCTCGATTTCCTTTGATCATTTGACGAGATATCATTGGCCTGTAAAATCCGGAATCAATTTGATTCGCCAGTAAATTTTTGTCTAAGGAAATGTGATCCACCATGGCAATTCCCTGCCGCCCAAAACTCCTTATTTTTACCGCTTTAATAAAAATGGTAAACTAAAACCCAACCTTTTGAATGGTAAAAACCAATGATCCTTCTGTTCATCAGGCAGGTGGTAAACTTATTATAAATAAAGGGGTTTCAACAGCCATTAATGAAAACATATTCAAAGTCTAGATTCAACATCAAAATGGACAATTGCTACATTTTGAAGCCTTACAAGCTATCTAGAGGTAGCAAAGTTTCAGCGATGCTATAATCTAAATTACCTACAAGGCGGCCAATCTGGATTTAGATATTAGATTGAAATCCAATAGAATAAGACCAAAGTTAAAAAAGTTTAAGGAAGATGGAGTAAAAATCACATTATTTACTGCCGAATTTTTATATTAAAATGTGAAGCAGTATTTGATTCAATCATTTTTACTCAATTTTTGTTAGGCTGAATCATTTAGAAGCATAAAAGAAGTGATAATTTTTTAGCATTCATTCACACATCCCCTTGCATAGCAAATTATGAGTCAAATTCAACCCTTGATGATTAGATTTACCATTAAATAGAATTTATAAAGCACTCCATCTCGTGTGAATCCGCCAAGGCCCCCTTACAAGAGCAACTGATTATTTCCAACCCCATAAATCCTAAAGAAAAAGTATTTTTCAATCGATGTCATAAGATTCCCCAAACTTCCCCACATCCCCCGTCCTCACTCCTAGCAACTAGGGCTCCTCACTCTTCATAAAAATAAACGCTAACCAAACCCACATTTTTTAATCAATTCAATTAAAATCATCGGCATGCTAACAACTAATTGTCTTACTCACGGGGAAATCCCATGCTGATTGGCCTTGCGAAATCTAATATCAACATTTACGAATATTTATCCGCCTAGGCCTTTTGCCCGCAGCGCTTGAATGGTTTTGATTTCTCGCCGCATCGCTTCAAAGTACCTTAATTTAGAGGTATAAAAATAGATTATGATTGGAGAACAGGTTGCAGGTCACGGACCGAAGAAAGTTAAATTACGCCTTTGATTCAAATTATTCAGTGAAGATTTAGCCTCATCCCAAGATAAGTGTTCGTCCTGGGTCCTTGATTACTTTCGAGATCATTTAAAAATAGGTTTTTAGAAGGGTTGGGATGGTTCTCCAACTGTGCGATGGAAAAGCCACAACCCTGTTTTTAGCATGTTTCAGATTCAGCCACAAAACAATCTGTGCAGACTTGTTTGCAACTTTTGGGGCAGGTCATAATCTATGCTTCACTCCATTGGATGGATCACAGAATATAAAGTAAATATGTTTTCAAGGATGAAATGGATTATTCCATGCTGTGCAAGGTACAGGATGTGAAATTAAAATAGTTTTCAAAGGTGAAACATATTATTCCGTCGTGTTTCACATGGCATGTAAAAATAGAGCAATCTCAGTTCATGAAATTTTATTTTTATCCTTCGATTCACTAAAAGCTTTATCCATCAATATCTCACAAGGACAGTTTTGATTATATCACAGGTTATTTTAGTTTATCATTTTTATACTTTTAGTTTAATCTACAAATATATATAACAGCCAAAAAGAATAGCTAGCATGAGCTTACATGGCTATGGTTGATCACAACACAAGACCAAATAAGTTTATGCTGTGACTTTAGGAGCAGGTCACAAAATGTAGCAATTACAATTGTGAACTATCTCCTAAAGTCACCAAACAAATATTCATAAACTGTTATGTGACTTTCAAACCCCAAAATAATTCATGACCAGTTATCAAAGACATAAAGCAGATTGTGACAGGCAAAGCTTGGTCACAGCACAAACTATGACAATTTTGGTTCTAATCTTTTAATGTTCCTGTCCCCCTTTGGTGCTTTGTCGTCAATCACAATATTCATGCTCTTTTCATTTTGCCTTCGACAGACTCACATTTTCAGTGCAAAATTCTTCAATTCTGTTTTTCACCTCAAAATAAGGTTTAACCCAAATTAGGCAAGGGTCACATTCACCTTTTGGCTGGTGACACAATTGATCATTGATCCACTTATGAGAGTGGCCAGTGATATATCTGTCCTTCTACTATTTTGTGGTAAGCATTTTCTATATAAGAATGATTTTATCTATCTAATAAAATCAAGTTGTATTCACATCTTCTCTTTGTGATTCTTGTTGTACTTTGGCGCTGTCAGAAATCCACAGACTGTGGTATTTTATCATCCACCAGATGATCTCCTAAGTCGTCTAACATTAAGAAAGTACAGAGAACATGTGTCGCAAGACAAAGTCAAATACAAAAGGACAACAGAAATGACGTAGCCTGGGCATGATGTCACTATAGTACAAAGCAAGGTGTATGCATGTACCCGTACTGATGTCATGATGTAAACTAGTCCAGTCCATGCTTCATTTTGCTCATGCACAGAGCTAATTAATGATACAGGCTCTGTTAATACTTTAGGATGCATATAATTATATTTTGTAAATTAGGCTGCAGCAAAACATGCATAAAGCTAAAAATATAGCTGCATATCCTGGCCCAGTTGGAATGTTGCAACCAAGTTTCCAGACTCGCCTGCCAATGTATCTTACAATACACAGGGGGCGCTCAATGAGTCACCCCTTGACGTATCTAACGATATGGACCAGCCTGATGGCAATATCAAACTGCGGGCACTTTCTTCTAATTAGGAGTGTTATCAATTCAACCTGCTGATCCCACACAAGTTATTCCTTGACTTTGAACCTTACATGGAACATGCCACCCCCTTGTGGCCCGGTGGCTTTCCACATATAGTATATTAATCACAGTATTCTATAATAAACAACACATTATTCTATTTGTTCCTGTCCTTTCTATTGGACTGTTGTCTTCCCCAATTCAAATACTGAATCCTCATTAGTTCAGTTGCAACAGTGGTAGCAGCGGTAGGTTTACAACCTACCTAAAGAGAAAATTTCCCCCAAGAAAGGGCAGAGTACGGGCCATATGGCTACTCCCCATCAAGAAACCTTCCTGTCAATCCCTGAGGGGGACATCTCTGACGGGTACATTATCTATCAAGATCAACTGGTACTTACAAGCGTGTGTAATTGGCTCCACCTCAGGCAGTGCAACACAAGTGTCACCCTGCCCCAATTGGATCTCTCCCAGCGGATGCTCAACCTCCAGCTTGAATCCTTTGCGGGAGGTGTCAAAGGAGCTAACATTGTCAGTTGGCTTCACTCCACTGAAACCCGCCTTCGTATATGTCAAGTACCTGAGCCCATGTGGGTTGCCACCGCTTTGGGCTACCTTATGGGGCCTGCTGCAGTCTGGTTCACCAACTGGGCCAGTCAAGAAATAGAAATTACTTGGGTGTTGTTCAGGGACGCCGGAAGTCCCGCTACAGTGAAACCTTTTCACCTATTGTAGTGGGAACTCCCCTCCTGGCTATTAAACAGACTGGGTCCATTCCTGAATATCTTGCCGCCTGGCAACAAGCTTTTGCTGCAGCCCCAGAAGCCATGACTGACAGGAACACCATGCTTCTTACATTGATAGTTAATGGGCTTAAACCCCATATCTGCAAGTGGGTTCCCGTAGGTTGATGCACCTCCATTGATGATGCTACAAGGCCATTGTGGAGGCCAATAACCAGGCTTCAATGGGCTTCTGCCGCTCTAACGACGCACCACCCTAACCTTGTCCTGCGCCTGGCAGCGCTCACAACCAAGTAGGCCACTGCCAGCCACACCAACAGGAAAATGGGGTTAAGCGCCCCCACGAGACAGAACTCCAACTAGCCCAGATTGAAGACCAGGGAAAAGTCTGGGGGTTGTAGTTACAAGAGGTTCTATAACCCCACTTGACCCTCACTATCATGCCCTGCCCCAAAGGGCAGGCTTTTTAGATATTTTATTTATTTTTGGTTCTCTTTAATCTTTCTTTTATTATTTTAATATTTGAAATTTTAAGTTAAATTGTTAATAATTAAGTATTATAAGTTAGTTACCTTGTTTTTCACGTCAATTCAAATTCAAATTGCTGTTGTCTTCTTCTTTCTTCTGGCTATTCTACTGTAAATTCAGAACCTGAACGTAAAAATGCGGGATTGTCAAATCCTTGGTCCAAATTTTGAATCACTTTTGCGGGATGGCCTTTTTTAATTAAATTAATTTTTGTGAGTATTTATTTGAATAT